>JARHVA010004824.1:417500-450000 GCA_037957365.1 Torreya grandis | reverse complement strand
GAAACTCTTATCATAACAAGGTGTTGAGGATGTCCAACCTACTCCAGTAACAAACATACTTTTTAACTTATATCAATCAAATATCCTAACAACATGGAGGATTAGGGTTTCCTCACAAATTTATTCAAAATAGGAAATTTACATAGTATTTGAACTCATGCAAATAGGAACAAACCTTAAATATACAGACATGGGTGTACCTAGAAGCTTAGGATATTCATGCATAAAGGACACTACTACCAAAATAGGGGTGTTATTGCCACATGTCTAATAATGGTGCTACTGAACAATTAGGTTTCTACTATTTATGAGGGGTTATGATATTGGGATACTATTTACAACACTCAGACCAGCCTCTAACTCATTTTTTTACCATCTATATCATCTATCTTAGCCATGTTCTAACTAAGATCTTACTTGCATTATTTATTACTATTATCAGAAAGGTCAAAGTTAGTCAAATCTATAACAAATCAGTGGTTGTACATTTATTGCATATTATTATACTAATTTATTATACTATCTCTTTAATAAACATAACATTTATACTTACTATGTCCTAAATGGTTAAAACTTTTGGTGAACCCGACTTACTTCAAACATTGCTCAAACACTAATCCTAGATGAAATTAGGGTTTTTTTTCATTTTTTTCTTTGCTTAGATATTAGTTATAAAATATTAAATTTGTTTCAATATTTAATTTTTGAAATATTTCATATATTCCATTTATTTAAATGATAAAAATATACAATAGTTTATTTTCCTACTCCCCAAACTATAATGGCATAATTCAATAATCGATTTGATGAATTTGATAAGAGTCAATGTTAAGATTTTGTTTCCAACCATTTGGATATGTAAGATGACCCTATCACTATTATTCATGAAGAAATTCAAAAATAAAATAATGGTCAATATTGTACTCCCCCATTATTACACCTACATTGGGGTCAACTCAAATAGCACAACAAATAATTATAACTCAATTACCTTCAGTGGCAATTACACCTCTTATTGCTAGTTCCTCGACTCTAGATGTACAATGACATATGTAGGAGGTTCATATTCTATAGGCTAAGGTGTTATATCTTGAGGATGGAGCTACTACACTATCACATAGTAGAAACTCCTTAACCATCTGCATTCATGGCACCTAATCATACATTTTATGATGGTAAGAGTGACTGAGAACACCATCTCCAAGATTTTCACATAGCATGTTTTGACTACACATCCAATAGCTAGCTCCTCTCTAAGTTGTTTCCATACACTCTAAAGTGTTATTCCTTATAGTGGTTCTTTTATCTATCAAATCTATCTATCATCATATTGAATCAATTGGTAGATATGTTTCTAGCACATTTATCAATAAACATTAATGATTAGATGTTATATGCTCAAGTTTCATAATTGAAACACAAATTAAATGATCCTATAGTAAAATACATTTTGTGATATAATATTGTATTGGAAAAATTAACTAACCCCATTACAGATAAAGAGTTCTAGGATATATTCAAATAGAGTTTTTTACCAGCATTATATGAAACTATCTTGTTTAATAAGTTTACAACCTTTATAGATTTATGACACATAGTGAAAGAAAGAGAACTCAACCTTCTATCTATGTGCATAATAAAATATACTAGTGGATTAGAATTAATTGATAAGAGTTATAGTAAGAATTCATATAAGGTAAGGACCACCAAAAATAAAAGTGATCCAAAGGACATAGTTAAAGCAACTTTAGAGCCATCTCCTTGCCTATTTCTCTTAGCTCTTCCACAAATAATTTTTAAAAACCTTCTAGAATCACTAGCATATGTTTTATAGTATCTCTTAGAATGCAATGTCATATCTCTCCCTCCCATCAAATAGTTTTATACAACATGACCTCTTCCAAAAAGCTATGGTTCCAATGCATTATGTGAATATCACAAGGCACTAGACCATACAACAAATATATGCATCAACTAGAAACATAAGATACAAGAGTTGATAGAGGATAACATTATTGATGTGGGAACACCCAAAAATGTACCCAAAGTATAACAAATAGAATCTAAGGCATTAAAAATATTCTTAGATCCATTTTACAAACATACAAAAAATGAGGCATGAATTACTTCAGGTGTTTAACCACCATCCTCAAATCAAACTACTACATGGGAAGCACACCTGCTAGATAATATCATTGGTGTGTACCATACTACAATTCCATCTATACCACTCATAACCTTCTTAGATAATACTATTATTGATGATGCTTTAGATTTATATGCACTCTTTGTCTAAGCCTACATAGCTTACCATCCTATCCAGAGTGTTATGATTAATAATGGGTCAAGTATTCAAATGTGCACTATCACACTTATAAAAGATTTGGGATATTAAGAGAAGGATATATCTCTTGTAGACAAAGTTATGATTGGATTTAGTGGCCATGTTCACAACTACATCAAGGAGATTATACTTCTACTAACTAGCAAATTTAGCCACTATATTCTTAGTAGTAACTAGTGTAGGTGTATTTGACATATTATTGGGTAGTCTATAGATACAACAGTTGTGAGCCATCCCATCCACCATAAACACATACCTAAAATACATAGATGCAAATCAAGGGATCATATTGGAGGGTATTTCATATGTGTATCCTCTACCTATCCCATAGTTACTAGTTACAACATAATTACCAATTATAGTGTAGTTACTACTCAACACAGCTACTAGTTATAACATAATTACCAATTATAGCATAGTTATGAGTTATAACATAGATACCAGTTATGAAATGTGTGTTTCTCTGTGTGTGTGTGTGTGTGTGTGTGTGTGTGTGTGTGTGTGTGTGTGTGTGTGTGTGTGTGTGTGTGTGTGTGTGTGTGTGTGTGTGTAAATTGTACACACACACACACACACACACACACACACACACACACACACACACACACACACACACACACACACACACACACACACACACACACACACACACACACACACACACACACACACACATGTATGTATTACATATACATACATACATACATAAGAATAATTAATGGAATGAAAATATGGACAAAGGCAATAATTTTGAGTGGATACTTTGAGAATCTACTTATGTAAGTTATATTATATCAAATAAGTTTACACTTGAATATGACTTATTGCATCCACATAAAGAATGGAGTTAATTAATGCCTCACTACTAAAAAACCTAAATCACCAAAATGATGTGAATTGATAGTGTAATACCTAATCCACCCATGACAATAAAAAATTCCCAATCATGTGTATAAATATAATGTAAGTTATGCTCCCCTTTATAATGGGTACATATCATCTAAATACAACAGTCACTTTGAAACCAACTATTTATACTATATAGGCCCTAGAGGGCACAATAACATCTAAAATAAATTATCACTATCCCTCATCATCATCAATTTTCTCACCTTCATAATGGCTTAAATAGCCTATCAATGCCCCTCATTGGCATCTTGGATCAATGCAATCTACAAGATAGACTCTTACACATGAATGCTTTCTCCTAACATTGACAATATTGCATTGTTCACTAAAATTACATATGAGATAGAGAGCCCTACCACAATCAAATAAATTATCAAGGGATCCTCATCTGCATTAGACCAAAAATAATATCCAATCCGGTTCAATTCCAAATTGATTTGATATAAGTGACACTTATCATTCTACACCCCTATCACATTGAAGCGTCAATTTAAATTTTAATGTAGCCATGTGTGTAGATGTAAATTATATGAGATGCATATTATCCATATGTTTTTGTAAAGAATTAGGATTATATTCCAAATGGTAACATGTTCATTCAAGCTAATATATATGCTTATAATATTTTATATGTCGCTCTCTATTTTTAAAATAAAATTACTCTTTTAATATGCAAAACACAATTAATTGTGAAACTTGGACTGAAGTATGATAGGCACTATGCACATATCTAATTAGACTTGAGCCTCTTCAGCTCAAAGGATTTGGCATATATCTATAATTTTGAAATCATAATGTAGATATATGCATATATTTGACTCTGTGTACTTTTCAAGATCCAATCCTATCTATATGCAAATACATGTTGAACACATCCAAACTTTGGGTTGATTGTGAATGTCATGATCATGTAAGTGTGACTCAATTGGGACTTATTCATGCATAATTTACATATCAAATATAGGGATATGTCTAAATTAAAGGCATAACTAGAATAATATGCATACATGTGTGTCTGGTCAGGTAGTCATTCAAAATAAATCTAGGGCTAACATGCATGAATTTCTTTATAAGCTAGAACATCAATTTAAAAGTTGTCAATATAATTTAACATTTTAGTATCTCAGCATCAATTTTCCACCTAATCCACTAGCATTATTGATTAAGTATACAAAATGGCAAGTAAGTTTACAAATGTTGACTAAAATAATTTCTTTACAAATCACATGGCATCACCAAATACAATTTTATTGCACACCAAAATTAGGGTACAACTAATTGGTCATTCATTGGGATGGTCAAATAAGATCTTAATTATATATATAGAAAGAGGGAGAGAGATATAAAGAGAGATGGGTTCATGTACCAATCCACTATGTTCAACCACATACACACACACACACACACACACACACACACACACACACACACACACACACACACACACACAACACACACACACACATGTATGTGAGTGTATGTGTACATAAACACACACACACACATATGACATGTATGTGAGTGTGTGTGTGTGTGTGTGTGTGTGTGTGTGTGTGTGTGTGTGTGTGTGTGTGTGTGTGTGTGTGTGTGTGTGTGTGTGACATGTATGTGTGTGTGTGTGTGTGTGTGTGTGTGTGTGTGTGTGTGTGTGTGTGTGTGTGTGTGTGTGTGTGTGTGTGTGTGTGTGAGAGAGAGAGAGAGAGAGAGAGAGAGAGAGAGAGAGAGAGAGAGAGAGAGAGAGAGAGAGAGAGAGAGAGAGAGAGAGAGAGAGAGAGAGAGAGAGAGAGAATGTATGTATGCATGCATGCATGTATGTATTGTATAGATATTAGAGGCCCTATTTATCTAATCTAACTGAATCCTTTCTTTATATTGTATCTATCTTGTAGAGTATCTCCATACCCCCGTCTATAAAGATCATAGGGGATAGTTATCCATATTGACACACTCAGATTTATAGGCTATTAGTTAGACCAACATGAATGATCTATATGGCATGGAAATATACCATATAAATATCTAGGAAGATGGATACACCACATATAGATATATGGGCAGATGGGTAGATGCATAGTTAACTATATAGATATATTGATAAGAGTAGTATTATAAACAAAGATAGTGTAAATTAACATTAAAACCAACCCATTATATTTAACTTTCCATTACTTCTCACCATTATTGCCATTCTCACCTTTAAATATTCACTACATTTATGTTTGATAATTATTTATTTCAATATATTTATCAAAATAAATCACATCTTTACCCAATCTCTATGTCAAACCTACAACTCCTTTGGTTTGAATCTGCATTGGCCATCATTCATGAAAAAATGTGAATATCTTGGTAGAGGATTCACAAGTTAAGAGAAAATATGGTCAATGGGCAATTGTTCCTAGGTGGAATGGAGATTTGGTAAGTTTAATTATAATGCAATAGGATGACCAAATCATACACTTAAAAAATTATACTCCAAATATTTAAATAAAAAATTTATGAAAGGAAATCTCAAAAATAGATATACATTATATAATTATTATTTAATGTATCAAATTATTATAAACTGACAATACAACCTCACATGAAACCCATAAACACTAACTTATGATTTATTTAATTTAGTGATTGGATTTACATGACTAGTGTCCATCAGAAAGGGGCACATAGCTTTCAAGGTGGTCAATTTTTTATTAGAATTTATTTTGTCATGAATGATTGATAAGGAGATAATACAATGTAGTTCCAAGCTTTGTAATGTAACATATTTCTATCTTTTCATCAAATAATGGCTTCATGTCATGTTTACTAAAACAATCAAAAAGGAAAAATGAAATATTCTAAATGAAAATTGATCCTTTACTTTTACAATGCAGTTTTCAAATTAGTAGAATTATTTTGTGGGCATTATGGTGATTGGTATTGGTGGAGTTCATGCATGAGTCTTTATCATCCACATATGTCTTGTGAATGTAGACAAGTTAACATGTGTTGTACGATAATCCCAACATATATTTATCTTCTAGCATTAAGGGTGTACGTGGTATTTTAAATTTTTAGGATATTTTATTTAAAAATATTAAAATGAGCATATTATAATATAATTTATATATTATATTTTTTATTTTATTTTTGTCACATCCACACTAGGACCAACTTAGAATATGAATTTGTTTTAAAAAAAATTAAACAATGTATTATTTCGTTAGATTACACCACAAGAATATATCTAGTGATCTATATGTAATATCCATAAGTATGAAAACTATAAAATAAGCATGTGACATCTATCCATCATTGATCAGTATCATCATACAACATAATTGAAGATAAAAAGTAATTACATATTTTCAGCTATGATTGGTACAAACATGCAACCACTATTGTCATGGTATAATAAGTAAATAGTCACATATCATCTTCTATAATGTTTCAATAATAATAAATATATTGTAATGTAACATATATAGGACTCCATGGATCATGAGTTCCCTGAACTCTAATATATATGGTAATCTCAAATGTAGTCTCTAAATAATTCATGTTGTGGGGAGGGAGAGCATCATCTAAATGTTTTTGTATACCAACCATGGACCATCAATCCCCTACAGAATCCCCCATCAATTAATGAGCCTTCCCTTTATAGAGGAGTAGATAGTAATGGCACATGAATCCATAGAGATAAGCTAGTATCGATGTGTTGTATGATTTCTAACAACATATAGTGTACCATAAATAAATACATTTCAACATGATATTGCACAACAATGTAAATCATAAATATAAAATGATAATGTCTAAAAAATATTAGTTTAAAAAATGCTTTCATTATTTATTGATATCTATAATCAATAAAATTCATGTAGATCACTTCATTAGATTACCTTCATCTGGCATTGATGATTCTAGTAAGCTTAGTAAAGTCTCTCTCACTACTTACTCAGTACCAATAATGAGATATTTGGTTAATATAAATATAACGAATAGATTCATATATATTTCTTCCTACTATCAAGCATAAAACATACTAAACACATGAATAATCAGAATGCATACATATAGTCCTTCAAATGTATGAATGAATCTGCACTATATTATTTATCTCATTAATAATAATAATAATAATAATAATAATAATAATAATAATAAGTACAAATCATACAAACTAAGTATAATATACGTTTAGACTGATTACTTATAATTTATATAAGTAAATACAAATGTAGTATATTTCATGACAAAAACTGATATCATAGTCCACCATTCTATGCTCACACTACTTAATTTCAAAATAGCTAGTCAATATAATTTCAAAGAATCAAATAACTCATAAACCAAGTTATACCATGCATGAACATAGTATTTCATTTAAATAACATAATATTTTTCTAGTATACTACATTCATGTAATTATAGATTTGTGATATTTAGGATTCTATGGCTTATTTTTAGCAGTATATAATAGTACAGATATATGCACACCTCTATATGTTATATATAAGTACCTAAGTCTTCATATTAATATTTTCATATATATGAGCACCTATAAATATTAATTATATGCATAATATGTATTATATATAAGCACTCAGATAATATATACATATTGTATGTATATGCCATCAATCATTTTACAATTCTAATTAGTGTATAACTATGAGATTCAATGGTTCCATGGTTTAGTCTAATATGCTTTTCAAGTCCAAGTAGGTATTCTATTTTCTTTACACATATTTTATTCCTTATTTTCAAGCTCATTGTTTATAACAAGTGGCATAATCACATTATTCAACCACAACATTGCCCAATGTAAGTTTATCTAAGTGAATTATATTATGAAATAGAATTGTATAGTATAATAATTAATAACTTAAGAATGTTACACATCTTATCAACACCCACCTCAGATTTGATCATACATATAACTATCTATGGAACTAAATATTCAAGTAGTTCAATCACAAGATCAAATACTCTATCTTTATTTATGTATTTTAAGCATCTCATCCCTACATGATTATTTTAAAGGAAGATTCGCTCACTCCTCTACACCACACAATATATTCATCATTGTGTAGATAATCAATACATTGGATAATGTAGCTATAATTTATATAGATAATCGAAAGATGATCTATAGTATATCAATTTGCCTACATAAATCACAACCTACGGATAATATAAACTCAATATTATATCAGTCTATATCGATAAATCATAACTTATGGATAATATAAATCCAATTATATAAGTATTGCTAGTTTTTGACAATACATATCACTGATGTTATAATTCATATTGGAAGATATAACATCATATAGATTAATATTTTTATACATATATAGCTTACTAAGCTATAGATATCTTTATTGATGCTCTATAACTAACTAACAATGATATCCCTATTAATAATATATAATACTATTCATCTAACTATATCCATGTACATCCATATCCATGTACATATATATATTAATTGGTGTCAGGGATGTACTATATCAAATATGGTTCATAATATATTTGACCAAGAATATGATCATAAATATCTATAAACTCTTCTATAATATCAATAAATATATTTAAGATATTCTCTATAGATATTTCATTTGTTTTGTTTCATCACAATTCATTATGCTTTATGTAGATAATAATTTTTTTTCAACTCTTCTAATTATAGAATAAAATCACTATATTTAGGATATAAATATTATGATTTTTTAAGTCATACCATACATCTAAATAACAATCAAATAATGTTAATCAGATACTAATCTAACACTAATAACTTAAATGGATAAGATCACTTTTATATAAATATATGTTCTATTAATATTCATTTACATAGACAACTATATGGATCATTGCTCATACTCCCACAGTTTGTTGTATGTATGTATTTTATTTGATTTTATGTTATACAAAATAAACAATAACCTTATATACATTTGTGCCGTATTTACCTATATAGGTTTACTAGTTGTTAAACTTAGTTCAACCTTATGTTAAACTAGTAGATCACCATAGATCATTACATGGTTCATTGAAAATACAAACATGGTTTAATGTGTGTGTGTGTGTGTGTGTGTGTGTGTGTGTGTGTGTGTGTGTGTGTGTGTGTGTGTGTGTGTGTGTGTGTGTGTGTGTGTGTGTGTGTGTGTGTGTGTGTGTGTGTGTGTATATAATGATATTAGTACTTATGGCATTATAATACTCAAATACAAATCATGGTATATAATTTAGAGACTAATGATCATTACATAATTCTAAGTATAAGTTGATTACTTATCAACTCTGATAGCTCTAGTTATTATAATTTAGAGTATTGTAGTGAATTTAATGACATTTTTATATATTGATACTAGAGTGTAATATAACCTATTTATTAAGGTGATACAAGTAGATAACTCTATAGATATATGTACTCTATTAAACATTTATATTGGGGTGATAGTTATTATAATTCAAATTATATGTATTATATAGCTCTATTTATAGTTAATTCAGAGTATAAGTTTATCATTTATCTTTATGTCAACAATGAATTATACACCACGTAAATACATCATTGTGATAAATATATAGTTTTATATAATCCAATGAGAAAAATTTGTCAAAACACACACACACATAGAGCAGTCATATAATCTCATAGTTGCAAAGAAGAATACATAAAACATTACTGAATTTCATACAAAATCTAAACAAAGTTACCTACCTTTTTATGGCACCCAAACTAGAATAACATGGTTTGCAAAAGAAAACTTTGCTTCACTTGATCTTTCCTCTCTTCTTAGCAGTAACCTTCTCTTCCCATTTTTTTCTTCTCCTCCCTACCCTACCCCCCTACACTCCCCCCCCCCCCCCCCTCCCCTTCTTCTTTTCACTTCTCCACTTATCCAATTGTGGCCCGCTTTTTTTTTCTCCACATGAATAAGGCACTTTATTTAAAGTTGCCTTTTTTAAAAATTTATTCCATGATTTCTCTTTTTATATTTTTATTTTCCCTAAATATGTATTTATATAAATCCCCAAATCACCAACTTTTCCTAATTCACCCAAAGCTATAAAATGTTCAATTTATTTGTTTTATTAAGATTTTCCCCCTTTTTGGAAATAATTTTATTTCCTAATTATAAAACAATTGATTTATTTATATTTTTTAAATAAATTAATAATAACATGTCTTAATATAACTAATCATAATGACTTGATGAATATAAAGTCAATAATATTCTTTTAAATCAAAATAGTAAATAACACATTATTATTTAAATTCAAATTATAACAATGTATTCATTTTTATCACTATGCTATGTAGGTTATCTATGTATTTGTTATCATCCATTAAGTCACATAATAATATTATTTATATCATAAAGATAACAAGCTAATGTTCTCAGTCATTACTAAGACAAGTTGATTAGTCTACATACGGTAGCATTAATGTCATTCATGCAAATTTACACTTTGAAAAACATTAAAAATCATGAGTATAATGAAATGTCATAAATGTATAGTAACATTCACAATGGAATCACATGATATTTAATCACCTAAGCATAAATATTAACTAACACACACATATGCAATTATCTAAATATACATAACTTAAAGAATGTACTAATAATAATAATCCAAATAATAGATATAACATGTACTATCTAATATGTTGTGTGAATGAGTTATAGAAATTCATTTATCATCCCCCAATACCTTAATCTACATCACCCTTTTTGATGATGCTCTCCATCTATCATGTTGTGAGGGATGAATCTCTCTTGTGTCAAAGTGACAACAAGAAGGTACTGAGTCCATACATTGTGACATATATAATATAATAATTTTATAATTAATTTATGTTTTTTAACATTACAAAAGATTTTTTTGAAGACTAAATGATGTAATGCCTCAAAAAAACCCTAAGAGATGAAATGAGACTTTAGAGAATTATGATGTGGTGGAAGTGACTCAGATCTAGAAAGAGAATGGAACTATGGAAAATTTTCAACATCCAATCACTACTAAAGGGTCAAAAACATATATTGACATGGATTTACAAAATTAGTGTGCATATTTTGACCAGAGTAAAAATAACAAAGTTGTATAAGAATAGAACATGACATAGGAGGCTCTAACTACTTAAGATAAGGACAAAGAGGCTAATTCAAGCATAAAAGATGCAATCAATGTAGTGCTAAAGCATAAAGACATAAAAGACATATTGACACTAAAACACCTTTCTAGGGTTTTTAACCAAAACATAGGGGATAAGAGTCCTTCTTGTGCTATGGTTATGGTAAAGGTGACCCAGACTATTTTCAAGTCGTTGTCACTATCAAAAATAAATACCTTCATCTCCTTTGAAGGAGATAAACTTCTAAACCTTTTGGAAAGAGAATAATATGTGTTATATTTGGAGATGATTTATAGGTTTCCTAACTTATGGCCTTCTCTCTTATATTTGAATGGTTAGATTAAGTAAAATTATCTACCTATTATGGAAGGTAACCTGCATATTTTTCCCTATACAAAAGGGTATTTTTTAATTTACTTTGATTTTATAGAGGATATGAACTTAGTGTTTTATAAGCCTCTTTGGTCTTGATATAATAATGTCCTAGCCTTCAAACCATGGTTTTCATCATTTGACCCTCACTCTGCAGCGTTTGATGTTGGACTGCTTTGAATAAGGCTAGCCTTTTACCCTTACAATTTTGGACACATTTATACATCAAATCGATAAGTTATTCATTGGGAAAAATTTTATATATAGATCCCAAGACTATTCACCAAACTATGGTTTACTGGATTTTATCTAATATAGATGTTTTCAAAGAGCTTCTTGAGTTTACTGATTTGAATGTATAAGATCAAACTTATAACTAATATCTAAACTATGAGATCTTGTCTTTCCAATGTAGAAATTATTTTTAGGCAGGTCATCTTTCTTATTCTTTAATTATTTCTAAGCATACAATTAGGGTCTCATGGTGGAAGGAGGATATCCCTAATCATCAAATCATGGAAAATGATAGTCAGAGCATAGACTCAGAGAGTGACTTAGATAAATAAGAAGAAAAAATAGTTTTGGTTAAAAAAATTAGAACTAGTGGAAAAAGTTTATTCCTCATTGGGGAAGGAAAATATAACTTAGACAAATGGATATGAGGATTCAATAAGTAATACCATGGATCAGTTAGAAGCTTTATTATAAATTTAATTTCTATCCTTTCTGATGATGGGAGGAGTGGTCTTTTGAGGGTAACAAAAATAATGATCAATAGAAGAAAGATTTGGCACCTCTTAACATGATCCTTAGATCGCAAAAGGAGAAATTATTTTAAGGGCCATCGATATTTATTTGTTTTTCATAGATCTTGAAAATTTTATCACTTATCTATTATTATTATTGTAGTGTTGGTTTATTATTGAATGCTTTTCTATAGATTTTTTTTTTCTAAACAATTTTAAAAACCATTTATATAGGTCATCTTGTAAATGGTAGGGATCTAATTTCCAAAAAACCCTCTTTTACTATTTAATAAAAATAATCAACATGATCGAAATGTAAATAATATACCATACAACTAATCTCATAGCAATGTAATCATGTAATAAAATAATTATTCAATTGTCCCATAATAGTATTTAATTTAAAAATTAAATCACCAATTATAAATATCCATAGATATTCAAGTAAGTTTGATTAGTGAGGAAATAGGATGTGACATCCTCCCCTCCTAAATCTAGTCGTCATCTTGATGACACTTCTCTGACATAAGTCCTAAATTTAAAGTAATATTCCTCATAAAACTCATCATAGTCCTCCAAAGTAGCACTATCCTTAGAGTATTAGTCCCACAAGACCTTGGACTGTGACATCTTTTTATTACACACAATGATTTTGAGTGTCAATTACTCTGATTGGTTTTACCATGACTACCTTAGGGTCTAAAACCTACAAAACATTCTAATCCAACACATGTGTATGATAAGCTATATAATTTTTAAGATAATAGAATTAATAACATTATAGGGCTAGTGTTAATAAAATCATATACCCTACAAGATTGACCACTTCTAACACCTTAAAAGGTCCCACATATCTCAACGATAATTTTTTTAACTTCCCAAATTTAATATTCAACCATAACTACATGTAATCATCATAAAAGTAAAAATAAAAAAATAAAAATGGAGATTTATAAAAATTCTCCCAACCCCTATGCACACCTCTCTAATCTAGAGAGTGTTTTTGTCATTCATAGGAAAGGTGTTTAGAGAACCTAGAAAGAACAATATGTATAAGTCAATACCATCACTAGTGTGTGTCACTCCTGATAAGTATGACATATAAATACTATTGATACTCCACATAGCTCTTGATAGTTATGATGATGAATAGGAATTAGAAATAATAAATTTCTAATGTATATAAAATTAAGGAATAAACATACCTTAGTATATATGCATATGGCTACACAACTAAATTTGACAAGTCCCCCTTGACAAATCATGGATTCAATAACCTCCCCTTGTTAGATCAAAACTCAATAACTACTGAGTCAATGTCAGAGTAACTAGGATCCACCCCCATCTCTTAGTACTCACAATCTTAATTCATCACTCATCCCTTA
Source organism: Torreya grandis (assembly GCA_037957365.1). Lineage (NCBI taxonomy): Eukaryota > Viridiplantae > Streptophyta > Pinopsida > Cupressales > Taxaceae > Torreya > Torreya grandis. Next base: position 436,110 of record JARHVA010004824.1, on the reverse strand, counting down.
GGACTCTGTGACCTAATTATTTTGAAAATGTTCACATGGTTCGATGAATCATAAATCCATACTAACATATCTTAAAGTGCAATAATATATTCTAAATAATTCAATGTGTCTATATCCATCAAAATAAATACCATACAAACATTCCATAATTGTATTGAGTTGTTATTAACCAATCATAACTAGTATCAAATTTCACAACTTAACCCATCTATGTTATATTCATAGTTAGGACAATATAATGTTATAATTAACATAAAAAACAAAGGTGAATGATCACACCATACTTAAAATTGTATAAAGGGAACAAGTGAGACAATGCCTCCCCACTTAGTTGGATAGTTACACAACAAATTGTAAGTCTATCTCAACCCCTTAGACTAACAAGATGTTTCATGCTTCTTATTCCATATTCGCTCTGGGTGAATAATGAATAAATGTATCATCAAAATAACATGTTTTAATCAATATGATAATAATAAAAATCTAATCAAGGGTGAATCATAACATAATGTTTATAATCAACTTATAAATCTTAATACATAATCAATATAAATTATTGCTTCGCCACACCATATGGTCAAAGTTCACAAGTTTAGCTAAAGTATAACTAGAAAGTGTGAATTTAAAAATACATAAGTGGAAATTATAAAACTAACATCTCAACAATAAAAGTCTTAAATACCTTGATATGGTAAGAAGGTAATGTTCTCAGTCATTACTAAGACAAGTTGATTAGTCTACATACGGTAGCATTAATGTCATTCATTCAAATTTACACTTTGAAAAACATTAAAAATCATGAGTATAATGAAATGTCATAAATGTATAGTAACATTCACAATGGAATCACATGATATTTAATCACCTAAGCATAAATATTAACTAACACACACATATGCAATTATCTAAATATACATAACTTAAAGAATGTACTAATAATAATAATCCAAATAATAGATATAACATGTACTATCTAATATGTTGTGTGAATGAGTTATAGAAATTCATTTATCATCCCCCAATACCTTAATCTACATCACCCTTTTTGATGATGCTCTCCATCTATCATGTTGTGAGGGATGAATCTCTCTTGTGTCAAAGTGACAACAAGAAGGTACTGAGTCCATACATTGTGACATATATAATATAATAATTTTATAATTAATTTATGTTTTTTAACATTACAAAAGATTTTTTTGAAGACTAAATGATGTAATGCCTCAAAAAAACCCTAAGAGATGAAATGAGACTTTAGAGAATTATGATGTGGTGGAAGTGACTCAGATCTAGAAAGAGAATGGAACTATGGAAAATTTTCAACATCCAATCACTACTAAAGGGTCAAAAACATATATTGACATGGATTTACAAAATTAGTGTGCATATTTTGACCAGAGTAAAAATAACAAAGTTGTATAAGAATAGAACATGACATAGGAGGCTCTAACTACTTAAGATAAGGACAAAGAGGCTAATTCAAGCATAAAAGATGCAATCAATGTAGTGCTAAAGCATAAAGACATAAAAGACATATTGACACTGAAACACCTTTCTAGGGTTTTTAACCAAAACATAGGGGATAAGAGTCCTTCTTGTGCTATGGTTATGGTAAAGGTGACCCAGACTATTTTCAAGTCGTTGTCACTATCAAAAATAAATACCTTCATCTCCTTTGAAGGAGATAAACTTCTAAACCTTTTGGAAAGAGAATAATATGTGTTATATTTGGAGATGATTTATAGGTTTCCTAACTTATGGCCTTCTCTCTTATATTTGAATGGTTAGATTAAGTAAAATTATCTACCTATTATGGAAGGTAACCTGCATATTTTTCCCTATACAAAAGGGTATTTTTTAATTTACTTTGATTTTATAGAGGATATGAACTTAGTGTTTTATAAGCCTCTTTGGTCTTGATATAATAATGTCCTAGCCTTCAAACCATGGTTTTCATCATTTGACCCTCACTCTGCAGCGTTTGATGTTGGACTGCTTTGAATAAGGCTAGCCTTTTACCCTTACAATTTTGGACACATTTATACATCAAATCGATAAGTTATTCATTGGGAAAAATTTTATATATAGATCCCAAGACTATTCACCAAACTATGGTTTACTGGATTTTATCTAATATAGATGTTTTCAAAGAGCTTCTTGAGTTTACTGATTTGAATGTATAAGATCAAACTTATAACTAATATCTAAACTATGAGATCTTGTCTTTCCAATGTAGAAATTATTTTTAGGCAGGTCATCTTTCTTATTCTTTAATTATTTCTAAGCATACAATTAGGGTCTCATGGTGGAAGGAGGATATCCCTAATCATCAAATCATGGAAAATGATAGTCAGAGCATAGACTCAGAGAGTGACTTAGATAAATAAGAAGAAAAAATAGTTTTGGTTAAAAAAATTAGAACTAGTGGAAAAAGTTTATTCCTCATTGGGGAAGGAAAATATAACTTAGACAAATGGATATGAGGATTCAATAAGTAATACCATGGATCAGTTAGAAGCTTTATTATAAATTTAATTTCTATCCTTTCTGATGATGGGAGGAGTGGTCTTTTGAGGGTAACAAAAATAATGATCAATAGAAGAAAGATTTGGCACCTCTTAACATGATCCTTAGATCGCAAAAGGAGAAATTATTTTAAGGGCCATCGATATTTATTTGTTTTTCATAGATCTTGAAAATTTTATCACTTATCTATTATTATTATTGTAGTGTTGGTTTATTATTGAATGCTTTTCTATAGATTTTTTTTTTCTAAACAATTTTAAAAACCATTTATATAGGTCATCTTGTAAATGGTAGGGATCTAATTTCCAAAAAACCCTCTTTTACTATTTAATAAAAATAATCAACATGATCGAAATGTAAATAATATACCATACAACTAATCTCATAGCAATGTAATCATGTAATAAAATAATTATTCAATTGTCCCATAATAGTATTTAATTTAAAAATTAAATCACCAATTATAAATATCCATAGATATTCAAGTAAGTTTGATTAGTGAGGAAATAGGATGTGACATCCTCCCCTCCTAAATCTAGTCGTCATCTTGATGACACTTCTCTGACATAAGTCCTAAATTTAAAGTAATATTCCTCATAAAACTCATCATAGTCCTCCAAAGTAGCACTATCCTTAGAGTATTAGTCCCACAAGACCTTGGACTGTGACATCTTTTTATTACACACAATGATTTTGAGTGTCAATTACTCTGATTGGTTTTACCATGACTACCTTAGGGTCTAAAACCTACAAAACATTCTAATCCAACACATGTGTATGATAAGCTATATAATTTTTAAGATAATAGAATTAATAACATTATAGGGCTAGTGTTAATAAAATCATATACCCTACAAGATTGACCACTTCTAACACCTTAAAAGGTCCCACATATCTCAACGATAATTTTTTTAACTTCCCAAATTTAATATTCAACCATAACTACATGTAATCATCATAAAAGTAAAAATAAAAAAATAAAAATGGAGATTTATAAAAATTCTCCCAACCCCTATGCACACCTCTCTAATCTAGAGAGTGTTTTTGTCATTCATAGGAAAGGTGTTTAGAGAACCTAGAAAGAACAATATGTATAAGTCAATACCATCACTAGTGTGTGTCACTCCTGATAAGTATGACATATAAATACTATTGATACTCCACATAGCTCTTGATAGTTATGATGATGAATAGGAATTAGAAATAATAAATTTCTAATGTATATAAAATTAAGGAATAAACATACCTTAGTATATATGCATATGGCTACACAACTAAATTTGACAAGTCCCCCTTGACAAATCATGGATTCAATAACCTCCCCTTGTTAGATCAAAACTCAATAACTACTGAGTCAATGTCAGAGTAACTAGGATCCACCCCCATCTCTTAGTACTCACAATCTTAATTCATCACTCATCCCTTAGGACTCTGTGACCTAATTATTTTGAAAATGTTCACATGGTTCGATGAATCATAAATCCATACTAACATATCTTAAAGTGCAATAATATATTCTAAATAATTCAATGTGTCTATATCCATCAAAATAAATACCATACAAACATTCCATAATTGTATTGAGTTGTTATTAACCAATCATAACTAGTATCAAATTTCACAACTTAACCCATCTATGTTATATTCATAGTTAGGACAATATAATGTTATAATTAACATAAAAAACAAAGGTGAATGATCACACCATACTTAAAATTGTATAAAGGGAACAAGTGAGACAATGCCTCCCCACTTAGTTGGATAGTTACACAACAAATTGTAAGTCTATCTCAACCCCTTAGACTAACAAGATGTTTCATGCTTCTTATTCCATATTCGCTCTGGGTGAATAATGAATAAATGTATCATCAAAATAACATGTTTTAATCAATATGATAATAATAAAAATCTAATCAAGGGTGAATCATAACATAATGTTTATAATCAACTTATAAATCTTAATACATAATCAATATAAATTATTGCTTCGCCACACCATATGGTCAAAGTTCACAAGTTTAGCTAAAGTATAACTAGAAAGTGTGAATTTAAAAATACATAAGTGGAAATTATAAAACTAACATCTCAACAATAAAAGTCTTAAATACCTTGATATGGTAAGAAGGTAATGTTCTCAGTCATTACTAAGACAAGTTGATTAGTCTACATACGGTAGCATTAATGTCATTCATTCAAATTTACACTTTGAAAAACATTAAAAATCATGAGTATAATGAAATGTCATAAATGTATAGTAACATTCACAATGGAATCACATGATATTTAATCACCTAAGCATAAATATTAACTAACACACACATATGCAATTATCTAAATATACATAACTTAAAGAATGTACTAATAATAATAATCCAAATAATAGATATAACATGTACTATCTAATATGTTGTGTGAATGAGTTATAGAAATTCATTTATCATCCCCCAATACCTTAATCTACATCACCCTTTTTGATGATGCTCTCCATCTATCATGTTGTGAGGGATGAATCTCTCTTGTGTCAAAGTGACAACAAGAAGGTACTGAGTCCATACATTGTGACATATATAATATAATAATTTTATAATTAATTTATGTTTTTTAACATTACAAAAGATTTTTTTGAAGACTAAATGATGTAATGCCTCAAAAAAACCCTAAGAGATGAAATGAGACTTTAGAGAATTATGATGTGGTGGAAGTGACTCAGATCTAGAAAGAGAATGGAACTATGGAAAATTTTCAACATCCAATCACTACTAAAGGGTCAAAAACATATATTGACATGGATTTACAAAATTAGTGTGCATATTTTGACCAGAGTAAAAATAACAAAGTTGTATAAGAATAGAACATGACATAGGAGGCTCTAACTACTTAAGATAAGGACAAAGAGGCTAATTCAAGCATAAAAGATGCAATCAATGTAGTGCTAAAGCATAAAGACATAAAAGACATATTGACACTAAAACACCTTTCTAGGGTTTTTAACCAAAACATAGGGGATAAGAGTCCTTCTTGTGCTATGGTTATGGTAAAGGTGACCCAGACTATTTTCAAGTCGTTGTCACTATCAAAAATAAATACCTTCATCTCCTTTGAAGGAGATAAACTTCTAAACCTTTTGGAAAGAGAATAATATGTGTTATATTTGGAGATGATTTATAGGTTTCCTAACTTATGGCCTTCTCTCTTATATTTGAATGGTTAGATTAAGTAAAATTATCTACCTATTATGGAAGGTAACCTGCATATTTTTCCCTATACAAAAGGGTATTTTTTAATTTACTTTGATTTTATAGAGGATATGAACTTAGTGTTTTATAAGCCTCTTTGGTCTTGATATAATAATGTCCTAGCCTTCAAACCATGGTTTTCATCATTTGACCCTCACTCTGCAGCGTTTGATGTTGGACTGCTTTGAATAAGGCTAGCCTTTTACCCTTACAATTTTGGACACATTTATACATCAAATCGATAAGTTATTCATTGGGAAAAATTTTATATATAGATCCCAAGACTATTCACCAAACTATGGTTTACTGGATTTTATCTAATATAGATGTTTTCAAAGAGCTTCTTGAGTTTACTGATTTGAATGTATAAGATCAAACTTATAACTAATATCTAAACTATGAGATCTTGTCTTTCCAATGTAGAAATTATTTTTAGGCAGGTCATCTTTCTTATTCTTTAATTATTTCTAAGCATACAATTAGGGTCTCATGGTGGAAGGAGGATATCCCTAATCATCAAATCATGGAAAATGATAGTCAGAGCATAGACTCAGAGAGTGACTTAGATAAATAAGAAGAAAAAATAGTTTTGGTTAAAAAAATTAGAACTAGTGGAAAAAGTTTATTCCTCATTGGGGAAGGAAAATATAACTTAGACAAATGGATATGAGGATTCAATAAGTAATACCATGGATCAGTTAGAAGCTTTATTATAAATTTAATTTCTATCCTTTCTGATGATGGGAGGAGTGGTCTTTTGAGGGTAACAAAAATAATGATCAATAGAAGAAAGATTTGGCACCTCTTAACATGATCCTTAGATCGCAAAAGGAGAAATTATTTTAAGGGCCATCGATATTTATTTGTTTTTCATAGATCTTGAAAATTTTATCACTTATCTATTATTATTATTGTAGTGTTGGTTTATTATTGAATGCTTTTCTATAGATTTTTTTTTTCTAAACAATTTTAAAAACCATTTATATAGGTCATCTTGTAAATGGTAGGGATCTAATTTCCAAAAAACCCTCTTTTACTATTTAATAAAAATAATCAACATGATCGAAATGTAAATAATATACCATACAACTAATCTCATAGCAATGTAATCATGTAATAAAATAATTATTCAATTGTCCCATAATAGTATTTAATTTAAAAATTAAATCACCAATTATAAATATCCATAGATATTCAAGTAAGTTTGATTAGTGAGGAAATAGGATGTGACATCCTCCCCTCCTAAATCTAGTCGTCATCTTGATGACACTTCTCTGACATAAGTCCTAAATTTAAAGTAATATTCCTCATAAAACTCATCATAGTCCTCCAAAGTAGCACTATCCTTAGAGTATTAGTCCCACAAGACCTTGGACTGTGACATCTTTTTATTACACACAATGATTTTGAGTGTCAATTACTCTGATTGGTTTTACCATGACTACCTTAGGGTCTAAAACCTACAAAACATTCTAATCCAACACATGTGTATGATAAGCTATATAATTTTTAAGATAATAGAATTAATAACATTATAGGGCTAGTGTTAATAAAATCATATACCCTACAAGATTGACCACTTCTAACACCTTAAAAGGTCCCACATATCTCAACGATAATTTTTTTAACTTCCCAAATTTAATATTCAACCATAACTACATGTAATCATCATAAAAGTAAAAATAAAAAAATAAAAATGGAGATTTATAAAAATTCTCCCAACCCCTATGCACACCTCTCTAATCTAGAGAGTGTTTTTGTCATTCATAGGAAAGGTGTTTAGAGAACCTAGAAAGAACAATATGTATAAGTCAATACCATCACTAGTGTGTGTCACTCCTGATAAGTATGACATATAAATACTATTGATACTCCACATAGCTCTTGATAGTTATGATGATGAATAGGAATTAGAAATAATAAATTTCTAATGTATATAAAATTAAGGAATAAACATACCTTAGTATATATGCATATGGCTACACAACTAAATTTGACAAGTCCCCCTTGACAAATCATGGATTCAATAACCTCCCCTTGTTAGATCAAAACTCAATAACTACTGAGTCAATGTCAGAGTAACTAGGATCCACCCCCATCTCTTAGTACTCACAATCTTAATTCATCACTCATCCCTTAGGACTCTGTGACCTAATTATTTTGAAAATGTTCACATGGTTCGATGAATCATAAATCCATACTAACATATCTTAAAGTGCAATAATATATTCTAAATAATTCAATGTGTCTATATCCATCAAAATAAATACCATACAAACATTCCATAATTGTATTGAGTTGTTATTAACCAATCATAACTAGTATCAAATTTCACAACTTAACCCATCTATGTTATATTCATAGTTAGGACAATATAATGTTATAATTAACATAAAAAACAAAGGTGAATGATCACACCATACTTAAAATTGTATAAAGGGAACAAGTGAGACAATGCCTCCCCACTTAGTTGGATAGTTACACAACAAATTGTAAGTCTATCTCAACCCCTTAGACTAACAAGATGTTTCATGCTTCTTATTCCATATTCGCTCTGGGTGAATAATGAATAAATGTATCATCAAAATAACATGTTTTAATCAATATGATAATAATAAAAATCTAATCAAGGGTGAATCATAACATAATGTTTATAATCAACTTATAAATCTTAATACATAATCAATATAAATTATTGCTTCGCCACACCATATGGTCAAAGTTCACAAGTTTAGCTAAAGTATAACTAGAAAGTGTGAATTTAAAAATACATAAGTGGAAATTATAAAACTAACATCTCAACAATAAAAGTCTTAAATACCTTGATATGGTAAGAAGAAAACAAAGCAACCCAAGTTACTAAAAATCACTACACACTTACAAAACCTATAAGTGTAGTATCATACCCTATTTACACAACTAGAAAGAAAAATATTAACCAAATAGATGTGTTAATACATTACGTTCCTAAAAATTCTCTATCATTAAAATTTATAAGACATTATCCCATGAACTCCATGGAATATTTTCAAGATAACATTTCAGAAACTAGTTTTTGATTAAGGGAACACTTAATCAAAATCATGAAAATATGAATCTACTGAGTGAGCTTATAATTATGTCAAAGGATGGTAAGAGAGTAACAACTCACCTCTATTCTTGATATGTTAGATGACACATCTTCCTTATATATTAGTAATCTCCTCAAATATAGAAATCCTAAACAAAGATAACTACAGTCCACTATAATGAGAATTTCCACTGCACTAGGTGGTACCAATCTATAAGTGGTATTTTATTATTCTCTCCCTAAGGTTTAATGTATATAAGACACAAAAATACATCTAAAATGCATATATTATTAAGTGATAATCATTTGATGCTTTTTTAACACTTATAATATAAAATATAAGTGGTGGAGCTTACTTTATTACAAAGTAAGGATGTAATCATTCTTGAGGTGTTTGATCTAAGTGATCAAAAATATTATAAGAATCTATTGTTCATGAAACATGAAATATGTTATGGACATACCTACACAAACATTATATAAAACCATCACCATTTAGACACTCTATAAACCAACCCTTTAACAACTCTAAGAGGGTACAAATCTCCTAAGGGTACACACTTCATGTACCACACAATATTTCATCCACATAGGTAAACACAATTTTGAGAATCATGGATGTCTATTATTTACAATAGTCTCCAATCCATACATGAGGATATACTAAATATACCAAATTCATTCATGGTGTAACATGATTATACATCGAGGCACTAGAAGTCCAAAATACACTTCAATAAACCAATATAATACTATATGTCACTAGGTTCTCCATACATGGGTACAACATGTCCTATCCAATTATGTAAAAGTCAAAATAAAGGGATAAATTTAAGTTTAATGTAATGTATTGTTTAATTTAACCAATGACAATATATTTTATTGTAATTTTGATCAATAAAACTTCTAGTGAAAATTGGTAAATCTACTACATTGTTGTTACACCTTTCAATTCTATTAATTTCTTCAAGAAAGAGTAAACTAGTGACATATTTAATAAAATAAAATATAGTATTAATTATGTAAATATAAAATAAGATAATTCTATAGTGACCTCAAATTAGTTTTGAGTCTCTCAATACTTCTCCATCTCAATCAAGCATGCTTTAACTCTAACACCAAAAATAGTTCCATCAAATTTAGGTGGATTCACCTTTTTCATATCTCTAGCCAATTCTATAGCTACTTATGTTCTCACATCCTGTAGGTTTTTCTAATCATGTATATTCTCTTCAAGTTCATCCTAGTGTTCTTCCTCTTCATGGCTATGAAATTCATATTCAAAGGCTGAAATTTGGTCCCTAGTTTCATTCATGGTTACAAGAATCTGATCCAACTTTATTCCTTGCATAGAAGCAAACCAATTAGAATCAAATGGAGGGTTATCATGGACATTTGAAGGACCCTCTATAGATATTATAAATTTCACCATTCTCATTTTTAGTAACCATAATGACACAATTTTTTTAGTGAACTCATTAGGTCCAACTGTTTGAGTCATAGTTCTGATACCACATGTAACATCCCCACCAGAATCTACATATAAATATGATATATTTTTTTAATTTAAAAAAATGTATTCTATCATTAAACTACACCATGAGAATTTAATTAGTGATTTAGATGTAATACTAATAAGTGTGATAGATATGAAATAATCATCTTATATATATCTGTCACTAATCATTATCATCATACAACATAACTGAATATAGAAAATAATTATAGATTTCAATCTAAAACTACTAAAAACATGCATCGACTATTGTCATAATACAATAAGTAAATATTTATAAATAATTATGTATAATTTTTCAATAATAATAATAAATACAATATAATGTACAAAATACAAGGCTTTATGGGGAATGAGTTCCCCAAACTCTAGTATCTATGGCAATCTCAAGTGTAGTCTCCAAATAAGTACTATTGTGGGGAGAAAAAACATCATCCAAAAACTTTTTCACACCAACCATGTAACATATAACCCTCACACAATCACCCATCGTAGAATGAACCTCACTTCATATATGGGTAGATAGTGATGGTGTAAGAATGTAGAGAGACAAGCTAGTACCTTTGTGTTGTATGATTTCTAAGAACATGCCATGTACCATAAAGAAATCCATTCTAACATGGTATTACACAAACATGTCAATAATACATATAAAATGATAATGTCTACCTAATATTACTTTGGCCAATGTTTTCAATAGTTATTGATCTCTAGGATCAGTCAATTTCATACACACCACTTAATGAGATTACCTTCATCTAACATTGATGATGTTAGTAATCTTAGTGTTGTTCATCTCACTACTTACTTAGTACCATCAATGAACGATTTGATTGATATAAATATAACTAACATATTCTTACATATTACTTCCAACTAGGAGGCATAAAACATAATAAATAAATAATTAGAATGCATGCATTTAGTTCATCAAATGTATGAATGAATCTCCACTATATTATTTACCTCATAAATAATAATAATCATAAAAATATAATATAATACCAACTAGGTATAATCTATATTTATATTACTGAGTCATAATTTCCATAGGTCAATACAAATGTAGTATATTCCATGACAAGCACTGATATCTTAGTAAATCATTCTATGTTCACATTGCTCAATTTAAAAATAATTAGTCGTAATAATTTTAAAAAATCTAATAACTCATAAACTAAGTTATACATCGCATGAGCATAATCTTTCATTTGGAAAACTTAATACTTTTATATTAGACTACGTTCATCTAATTATATATTCTTAACCTTTAGGATTATATGGCTTATTTTTAGCAATTAATAATACTCTAGATATAAGCACACCTCCGTATGCTATATATAACTACCTAATTCTTCATATATATATATATATATATATATATATATATATATATATATATATGAGCACCATTACATATTAATTATATTTATAATATGTACCCTATATATGCACTTAGACAATATGTAAATATTGTATGTATATGTCATCAATCATTTTAAAATTCTAATAAGTGTATGACCATGAGCTTCAATGGTTCAATGGTTTTATGTAATATGATTCTCAAGTCCAATTAGGTATTCTATTTTCATTACACATATTTTATTCCTTATATAAAATCTAATTGTTTCCAACAAGTGGCATAATCACATTATTTAACCACTACATTATTAGTTGTAAGTTTATCTAAGTGAATTATATTAGAAAGCATAATTACATAGTTTAATAGTTAAAAACTTAAGAATGCTACATGTCTTCTCAACACATACCTCAAATCTGATCATACATATATCTATTAACGAAACTAAATATTAAAATAGTTCAATCATAAGATTAAATTTTCTACCTTTATTTATGTATTTAATCATGTCATACTAACATGATTATTGTAAAGGAAGATTATCGACATCCTCTATGTCACATAATATATTCATCACCATGTAGATAATCGATATGTTGGATAATGTAGTTATAATCAATATAGATATTCAAATGATAATTGATAGTATATCAGTTTTCTTATAGAAATCACAACCTATGAAAATTATAAATCTAATATTATATTAGTCTATATCAAAAAATAATAACCTATGGATAATACAAATCCAATTATATAAGTATCATTAGTTTTTGACAATACATATTATGTATGTTATAATATATATTGAAAGCTATAAAATAATATAGATTAAGATAGTTATACATATATAGCTTACTAAGCTATACATATATTAATTGGTGATCTATAGCTAACTATCAGTGATATCCCTATTAATAAGCTATATAATATTATTCATCTCACTATATCCATGTACATCCATATCTTAATTGGTGTGAGGGATGTACTATATCAAATACAATTCATAATATTTTTGATCAGGAATACAATAAAAAAATATCCATAAACTCTTCTATAATATCAATACAGATATCTATGATATGATCTATAGATATTTCATTTGTTTTGTTTTATCACAAATCACCATGTTTTATATAGATAAGTTTTTTGTTTTAAAAATCTTCTGATTATATAATAAAAATTTTATATTTAGGTTATACATATTATGTTTTTCTAAGTCATACAATACAATTAAATGGTGATATAATAAATTTAATCTTATATAATATCTAACCTTGATAATGTAAATGTATAGGAATGCTTTTATATAAATATACACTCTGATTTTATTCATTTTCATAGATAAATTTATGGATAATTGCTCACACACACAAATATGTTTTTAATTTATCTAATTTTAAATTATAATAAATAAACACTATTTATATATACATTTTCATTATATTTAGCTATATAAATTTTTTTTTGGTTAAACTTAGATCGACCTTATTTTAAACTTAGAAATTGCCATATATCGTTACATGGTTCATAGGAAATATAAACATGGTTTGCTGCATATATATATATATATATATATATATATATATATATATATATATATATATATAAAATTACATGGTGTATAGGCACCACTTATCATAACTAGAAGCAAATAACATGAGTAATTAATATAAGATAGCAAGATGTGATAATATAATGATATCAGTACTCATGGCATTATAATACTATAATATAAATCATGTTATATAATTAGAAGAATAATGATTATTATACAATTTTGAATATAAGTTGATTATTTATCAGCTATGATAGCTCTAGTTATTATAATTTAGATTATTATATTGAAGTCAATGACATTATTATATATTGATACTAGAACGTATTATAACCTATATATTGGGATGATACCAGTAGATAACTATGTAGATCTATGCATTTTTTTAAACCTTTATATTAGGGTGATGGTTACAATAATTTGGATTATATGGATTAAATAGTGTTGTTTATACTTAAATTAGAATATAAGTTTATCATTTAGCTTTATGTCAACATTGAAATATATACCATGTAATTACATCACTATGACAACTATATAATTTTATATAATCCGCTAAGCCAAATTTGTTAAAACACACACACATAGAGAAATAATATAATTCCATAGTTGCAAACAAGAATACACAAAAAATTACTTAATTTATTACAAAATCTAAACAAATTCACCTACCTTGAAATGGTGCCTAAACTAGAATAGCATAGTCCAGGAATGAAAACTTTCCCTGTCTCAATCTCTCCTCTCTTCTTAGACCATGAGCTTCAATGGTTCAATGGTTTTATGTAATATGATTCTCAAGTCCAATTAGGTATTCTATTTTCATTACACATATTTTATTCCTTATATAAAATCTAATTGTTTCCAACAAGTGGCATAATCACATTATTTAACCACTACATTATTAGTTGTAAGTTTATCTAAGCGAATTATATTAGAAAGAATAATTACATAGTATAATAGTTAAAAACTTAAGAATGCTACATGTCTTCTTAACACATACCTCAAATCTGATCATACATATATCTATCAACGAAACTAAATATTAAAATAGTTCAATCATAAGATTAAATTTTCTACCTTTATTTATGTATTTAATCATGTCATACTAACATGATTATTGTAAAGGAAAATTATTGACATCCTCTATGTCACATAATATATTCATCACCATGTAGATAATCGATATGTTGGATAATGTAGTTATAATCAATATAGATATTCAAATGATAACTAATAGTATATCAGTTTTCTTATAGAAATCACAACCTACGAAAATTATAAATCTAATATTATATTAGTCTATATCAAAAAATAATAACCTATGTATAATACAAATCCAATTATATAAGTATCATTAGTTTTTGACAATACATATTATGTATGTTATAATATATATTGAAAGCTATAAAATAATATAGATTAAGATAGTTATACATATATAGCTTACTAAACTATACATATATTAATTGGTGATCTATAGCTAACTATCAGTGATATCCCTATTAATAAGCTATATAATATTATTCATCTCACTATATCCATGTACATCCATATCTTAATTGGTGTGAGGGATGTACTATATCAAATACAATTCATAATATTTTTGATCAGGAATACAATAAAAAAATATCCATAAACTCTTCTATAATATCCATACAAATATCTATGATATGATCTATAGATATTTCATTTGTTTTGTTTTATCACAAATCACCATGTTTTATATAGATAAGTTTTTTGTTTTAAAAATCTTTTGATTATATAATAAAAATGTTATATTTAGGTTATACATATTATGTTTTTCTAAGTCATACAATACAATTAAATGGTGATATAATTTATATAATATCTGACCTTGATAATGTAAATGTATAGGAATGCTTTTATATAAATATACACTTCGATTTTATTCATTTTCATAGATAGATTTATGGATAATTGCTCACACACACAAATATGTTTTTAATTTATCTAATTTTAAATTATAATAAATAAACACTATTTATATATACATTTTCATTATATTTAGCTATATAATTTTTTTTTTGGTTAAACTTAGATCGACCTTATTTTAAACTTACAAATTGCCATATATTGTTAAATGGTTCATAGGATATATAAACATGGTTTGTTGCATATATATATATATATATATATATATATATATATATATATATATATATATATATAATTACATGGTGTATAGGCACCACTTATCATAACTAGAAGCAAATGACATGAATAATTAATATAAGATAGCAAGATGTGATAATATAATGATATCAGTACTCATGGCATTATAATACTATAATATAAATCATGTTATATAATTAGAAGAATAATGATTATTATACAATTTTGAATATAAGTTGATTATTTATCAGCTATGATAGCTCTAGTTATTATAATTTAGATTATTATATTAAAGTCAATGACATTATTATATATTGATACTAGAACGTATTATAACCTATATATTGGGATGATACCAGTAGATAACTATGTAGATCTATGCATTTTTCTAAACCTTTATATTAGGGTGATGGTTACAATAACTTGGATTATATGGATTAAATAGTGTTGTTTATACTTAAATTAGAATATAAGTTTATCATTTAGCTTTATGTTAACATTGAAATATATACCATGTAATTACATCACTATGACAACTATATAATTTTATATAATCCGCTAAGCCAAATTTGTTAAAACACACACACATAGAGAAACAAATTCACCTACCTTGTTATGGTGCCTAAACTAGAATAGCACAGTCCATGAATGAAAACTTTCCCTGTCTCGATCTCTCAACTCTTCTTAGAGATGGCCCCACTCGCCCCCGCGCCCGCCCCCGCTCCCTTCCACCCCCCCCCCCCACATCTTTTCTCTTCTCCTCTTATCCAATTACACCACTTTTTATTTTTATGTTGCATGAATAAGGTGCTTTATTTGAAGCTACCTTTTTTTAAATTTTATTCAATGATTTCTCTTTTTTTGTTTTTTTTCCCTAAATATATTTTTCTAAAAACTTCCAAATCTCCAACTTTTCATAATTCACCCAAAGCTATAAAATATTTGATTTATTTGTTTTATGAAGCTTTTCCCCCTTTTTGGAAAGACTTTTATTTCCAAATTCAAAATAATTACTTCATTTATAATATTCAAATAAGTTAATAATAATATGTATTAATATAAATAATAATAATAACTTCACCAATATGAAGTCAATAATATTGTTTTAAATTGAAATGGTAAATAACACATTATTATTAAAATTTTAATTATAACATGATCATTGTTATCACTACGTTATATAGGTTATCTATGTTCTTTTTTTAATTTGTTAAGTCACATAATGATATTATCAATATCATAAAGATAACAGGGTAATGTTTGTATCCATTACTAAGAGAATTTAGTTAGTCTATAAATGGTAGTATCAACATAATTCACATAAATTTACATTTTAAAAAACACTAAAAATCATGAATATATTAGCATGTCATAAATGCATAATAAAATTCATAATGAAATCATACAATATTTATTCACCTAAGAATAAATTTGAACTAGCACACACATATGCAATTATCTAAATTCAGATAACATAAAGAATATACTAATGCTAACAATTCAAATAGTGCATATAATATGTACTATCTAATGTGGTGTGTGTAGGGGTTTTAGCCAATCTTCTGTTATCCCCCAACACTTTCATCTTTGTCACTCTCTCAAACTATTCTCCTCCTCCATCTTATTCTAAGGGATGAATCTCTATTGCATTAAAATCATGATAAACAGGTAGTCCATACATCATTGCATATATAATATAATATTGTTGTAATAACAATCAACATGATCATAATTTAAATAATATACCATACATCTATACTCATAGCAATACAATCTTGTAATCAAAGCAATATTCAACTATCCCATAATAGTATTTAACATAAAAAAGAAATCACCAACTATAAATTTCCATGGATAATCAATTAAGTTTGCTTAGCGAGGAATCACAATGTGATATTTTTATATGGTATTTTATATTTTACTTTATATTTTTATTTAGATATTAGATTTTATTTAACTTTCAAGTGGTCAAAGATTTCAAATTGAGATGTGTGGAAAAGATGAGTAGTAATGACAATACAACCTCACTTGAAACCCATGAATATTAACTTTCAATTGATTTAAGCCAATAATTGGATTTAGATGAATACTATCCATCACAAAAGGGTATAAATCTTCCAAGCTGTTAGGTTTTTAATCTAACTTTTTTTGCGTTGGGCATTATGGTGAATGGTGGTGGCAATGTTTGTTTAGGACTCATCATCATCCACATATATCCTATTAAGCTAGGCAAGTCAACATGTCTTTTATAAAAATCCTAAAAAATGTGTATGTTATGGCATTAAGGGCATATGTTTTGTCGATCACCTTCATAGTTTTGTCACTACAATATTGAAATATACTATTACAATATAATAGATTATAATGTTAAAATAAAATATTAAAATAGAATATAATACATATATATTATTTTTAAACTATTTAAATTTATAACCCAATTTAATATGAAATTTTAAATTATATAGGAAATATATAGTAAAAATAATGTTAAACTAAAAAACTATATATTAAAATATAATATTTATATCATATTTTATATTTGATTTCATATGATATTTTTTATTTGATTTTAAATTGTATTGAATTTTCAAGTGGTCGAAGCATTCAAACTAAGATGGGTGACGATCATGAGGAGAAATGACAAGTACAATGTTTTATGGGGACCTTGGTGTATGATATCCATTAAATTAAATGTAAGTATTTTATTAAACACAATTAATTAATCTAAACTATTTCAATATATTGCCAACACGTATGGCTCTAACCTATAAGATCGAATATGGGCCATCAATGCCTTCTCCCAACATCAGTTGTAATATAATGGTAACTCAAGTTACACATTATAGATATATTTATATACCAAACTAATAATATAAATGGATCTAATATATTTTTTTCATAAAGTTATTGTTTTTAATTGAGGGAGTTTAAATTAGTATAATCATTGGTCTCATATGTTATTACAATCTTATCTACTATAATATTATTATATTATATAGGAATATATAAATATAATAATACAACACACACACACACACACACACACACACACACACACACACACACACACACACACACACACACACACATTTGAAATATAATCTATAATAATATGATATATTACTAGAGATATTATGAATTATTAAAAATATATACCTAAATACATAATATTAATCCAAAAACATAAATAAAATATTGGATTACACTTCTTAAAGAT
>JARHVA010004824.1:397500-407500 GCA_037957365.1 Torreya grandis | reverse complement strand
GGAACCTTCAATACTTTGTACATACAACAAATATCAAATTTCATATGCCCAATGATGATATTATTTAGGTCCATATATGCTTCCATGCAAGAGTTGTTCTACTCTTAAAACATGCTTACTTATAATGAGTTATATCTAGGTATTTAAACAAAACATTATAATGGGCACGACACTTGTTACCATTACATTGTTGATAAAAATAATATATTTTTTTCTATTGATAATAGCATGGACATATGCATAAAAAATACAACTCTATCAAACTTTCCACAAGTAAAGGAAATGCTTATTGCTTAGGTGAACCCAATATTTTAGGTAATGTATATATGTGGTGTAAAATACAAATATAGTGGCCACACTATAATCTTTCCCCAAGATATTTTCTCCATTGTTGGGCATCTACCTCATTGAGATGAAAAAATTAAAATCCTTGTGTTGCAAATAATTAGATAAAAAAAACATATGTTTACTTTGTTAGTAGATTACGTGTCATACAAGTGTTGCTCTAAAAAAATTTAAATGACCTATACTATGTAGACATCCAACTAGACTAAAACGCCATGGATTCCCTAACATAATAACCTATCGATTTCTCTTTTCTATTTCTACACACCACTATAGATATTATGGCTGAAGATATCGATGAGATATAATGTGATAACATTACAACTACACCTTGTTTCCTTTGTTATTCTCAAATGTCATCTTTTTCTTATCCCTTCCACATGCCAAAGAGAGGTTGATGAGATAAGTGACTATGTAAACAATTTCAACAACCTTAATGTTGTTATCATTGCTATCCCAATGTCAATAAGCCTCCCATTAATGATTACAACACCAAAGACTTATTTTCTATGGATTTTCATACTATTTTCCCAATAAGTATTTATATGAACTAGTAACTCTGTAGTAAGCAAGTTCACTTATATGACCATGATTTTCACCTGATTAGGTATAAATGTACTTAGTTTTTAATATATCAACTATTCTGATATTTCTTATTGAACCTAATTATGTGCCATAAGACATAAGTAACATCTACATTTTTCACTAAGAAAAACCTTGATGATAACTTCTTGATTATAATCTTTTAGATTCATAGGAATTTTTCACAAATGCCTGATTTAAGCATTTTCAAATTAACTTATGCATTCTAAGTCTTGTATTAAAGGTACACATTCATTTTTTTCTAGAGTAAATAATGAATTAATTTATATGATTACATAAATATGATTTGTGATATTGTTCTTCACCCTAAGTGTAGTAGATAGCAGATGGCTAAAGCTACATAGAGTCATGTCAGCAACACCAAAATCCCACCTACACAAAATACTCCTACTACAAAAATCAGACCATAATTACATATCCACATTTCACATCTTCATATATGGATAAAATATTTTTAGTTTTTTGTGATGAATTCCTATATAGGCATCTCCACAACAAAGACTATTAATATAGGTAATCATACTTATACTCTATTTTTAAATAGTTAATAAGTAATGTAAATGGCTCTAAAATTTGTTTAACATCTTATTTATTTATTTATTTGCATGTATGAATGGAAATTGAGGATCTTCATACATCCATAGATTTCTATGGTTATAATATGTACCTAACATGGACACATTTGATTGGGACAATCCATTTTAACTTGATTATGCAAGGAAGGTTTTTAACTACCATGTAACTATATATAATCTGTTCACCATTGAATGAATACATAATAGAATACATCATTATGATATTGATGATCCTTGCTTGCTCACCACTGATCAAATTTTTTGTACTAATCCTGATAAATATTATAAGGAACTTCTAAATTGAGTACAATATCACGTCAAATGTAGTGACTCAACTTGTTTTAAAGAAAAAGCACTGGTCTCTAATGCAATTATAAATCCCCATGGATAGTACAACCAACCTAAACCATCTTCATTAATGAATAAATGTGTAAATCTTATCTCCAAGCATAAAATGATGATAGTCTAAACATCCACAATGCAGGAATGCTCTAAATATGATATTCAAATGAGGATTTACAACTAGTTATTTGCTTCCATGTTGTTACAAATATATAGAACAACATGAGGTTAATGTTGAAAACTATCTAAAATCTACCACCATATGCTAACTAGAATATCATCTACATTTTCAATAGAAAAAATAGTAATGAGTTCATATAACAAGTTCTTCTAAATAATTTTTTATCGAGATAGAGGTGCATATGAAACATGCCACATGTTGTAAAAACTACCTTTAAGAGTTTGTACTGGAACATTTTTTACCTTATGTATTAGGAAATAGACCTTCATGAAGGTATTTCATAGAATACCAGTAGAAGAAATATTTTCATATTTAATTCATGCATATTCATCCTAAATTCTTGGAGACCATCCCACTCATTCAATCAACATGGATTTGGTTTTACAGTAGTAGGAGAAAAAATAACAAATGTAGACAAAGAGCTAATCAAGATATTATTCCATTATTTACTTGATTCTCTTTTAAAACCCTATTTGATTCCCCTGACTTTGAACTTTTTGTCTGGGTAAATATCTTGCATTATAAACCATTACGCATTTTTTATACAAACATTTTCTGTAATAGGGAAAAAACAATGATGAATTGGGAATAATTTAAAGACTCTTATGATCCATGGCATATTGAATGGACATGTGTACATGCCAATATCACACTTGACTTCA
The DNA here is from genome assembly GCA_037957365.1 of Torreya grandis. NCBI lineage: Eukaryota > Viridiplantae > Streptophyta > Pinopsida > Cupressales > Taxaceae > Torreya > Torreya grandis. Next base: position 404,792 of record JARHVA010004824.1, on the reverse strand, counting down.
CTAGTGATGATAATGAAATCAATAGGGATATAAGCACTACTGATAATGAATTGAGTGAGTATAACTCATCTCATTATTGTACGCCTAAGGGAATAATGACATTGATTACATTACAATGCTTGAGCACTATGAATTTGATAATAAACATTATTATACTCATTCTAATGTACCATTAAAGCTACACATATTTACATAAAAATTCATAAACTAGAAATACAAATCTATTATAAACATAGATAATGGTTCACCAAGTAACCCATCAATGCATTGGGTGTTAGATTCACAAGAATATCCATTCAACATAATTGAAAAGAATTCCTAGAAAAAAGTGGCCATCTTCATCCACATGATTGTCTATGGAACTTCAGGTATATGTAAATAATTCTTTATAAGTGGCATAAAAAAATGCTTGGATTCTATTTCTACTATAGGAAAATCTCCATTTATTCTACTAGCTCTTATTGGTGTTGTAAAATTTAACATTAATGCATCAACATTACAATCATCCTTCCACATTCCTATCTAATAAATGCACCTACATGATGGGTACTCATTAAAAAAAATTTAGTAGGAAATAAGATACATTAAATATGTACTAATATATTAAATGATATTAATGGGCCCAAATATTTTTTGTAATATAAATATTTAACTACGTGAAACCTTTTGTACCACAAAAAAAAAACTTCCATTGTTGTTCAATGATAATTATTGGGGACTTAAAAAATATTCCACCTATAAATTACATTCTAATTTATATATTTAGGCATATTGGTCATGTGATATGGAATAAACTTGATATAATTGTGACATTGGAAACAAATTTTTGCCAACAAGGATACATAAAATAGCAGTTGGGATTCAAAAATTCACTATCAAATATCATAAATGCAAATCCTACAAAAAAATATTGGTTTGCTCTCATGTCAATGACATCATCATTCATGTCTTTGAATTATCAACATCATTTTTAATAATTCAAATGACATATTAGAAATAATGGATAAAAAATAAATTCTAAAATCGTTAAAAACTATAGTTATAATATATACAATTGAACAAATCATAGTTACAAATACATATCATAAAAATTATAGTCAACTTGAATAAATTGTAATTCCATATAAGGGATATAAAATCATGCTAACAAAAAATATATGTGTGAAATTAAGAATGGTTAATGGATCAGTTAGATAAATTATTCACATTGTTTATGGTCTACACTCAAATCCACCATATTTACCTATTTACATAGTTGTTGCATTCAAAAAATGCCTTGATCCACCATGGGATAGTAATAATACTTTGTACCTTATAGTTCTTCCTATTAATTAAGCGAATCATAGACAAAAACCTATAAAAATGTCATTGGGCCTAACTATACATAAATCATTGGGAATGACTCTTAAAAAATAATAGTCTATATTGGCAACATAGATCATTGGTCTTGACCTTCACTTCTATATGAGTATTACACTCCATTAATGACATACATATCTCACCTTCTTTTATATTTTAAAATTTTGAAATAATGAAAGATTATAAATATGTAAATGTAAATAAGTAAATGGAAAAAACACTGATAGAACTATCTTTTCCACTTTATTTATGTCAACCCTGATTGTAATATATTATTCTATACATTTATCAAATGCAATTTTATAAAAGAAAAGACTTTGATAATAATTTTTCATAAGCTCTTTTATACTTTTGTAAACCTTTTTGTAAAGAATGTAATGTGTATAAATGCAAATCATTTTCTCATGATAAACTAACAACTTTTTCTATATTTGGCTATTAAAATTTGTCTACGTGAAAACCTAGTGTCAAACATGCTTGCAAGAAATAGTGGATAAATTGGACTAATGGATGGGTGCCATGAAGTAAAAACACATATTCAAAATGGAGATCAAGTGGTTTGTCTATTTATCATATTTCATGAGCCACATGTAGCCCGTATCTTCTATAGATTAGATAGCAATTGCCAAACCACCCCACCAAGGGTTGATGGCAAACCACACCATGCTATGTGCTCATCACAATGTCTATGATTATTTTCTTCATTCAATACACCCTTAGGGTAACTTCTGGTATTTATATTTTCTCATGAATGATATACGTATACATAAGAACATGATTAATGGTTTAATAAAATGACTCCAAAATTTTATTTATAGTCACATTTTATATTATTATTTATGCTTAATGTAATGGGTTACAATATTTGTCAAATGAGACAAGTGACTATTCACTATAATCTACATTAACAAATGACTTTGTGTTTAAGAAACTAGCGTGTCTTTGTGTTCATATTTAATTAATTTAGAATGATAATTTTTTTATTGCTCCATGATTACATTGAAACCCAAAAGGTAGAAGCCACTTGTACTATAGTTTTTTTGTCAAAATTTTTTTCCTTCATGTATATTGTCATTTAAATATTATCATTTATCATCTTAGTCCTATTTGTGAAATTTTATCCATTCTTTTCCCTTGAATGCGACAAGATATTTAAGTTGATTTTTTTCTTAAAACATTTGAATGGTCATTGTAAATAGGCACATTAACTTAGTTCCTCAATGCATTTCTTAGAAGCTATAATAATATTTCCATCACCTTGACTTTCCATATGAGGCACAAAGAAATTTTACTTGGAAAAATAATGCCACATATGAAATCTCAATTATAACTTACCTCCACTAGCTTATGAGTAAGACTTTCACATGACTCAAATGGGTAGGATCATAGGATCGTGAAACATATATCATATCCCATGAGTCTAAAACACATGGTGATTGTATTATACCTTTTTATTGGTGACTACCCTATCATCCTACAAAAACATTGGATTAATAACTATGTCTAATAATGTGAGGAGCCACATTATTTATAAATCATATTAGATAGAAAACATTCTTTTTGGATAAGTCATGGTGGCCTAGATAACATAATATTTTCAATTTATTTTTAAAAGTTTTTAGAATAAATATATATAATTTTGTCCCTTTAGAGAATTCATGGTGGAATATTTGATATAATTCTCTCAATTTAGTTTTAAAATTATTTGTAAATATGATTTAGGAGTTACTTTCTTTTGTCACTTTAAATACCCCATGTCCATGCCACTTTCTAGTATATCTAGTAGCACAAATTATTCATGGTAAATAAGATATTTTTAATCCTTATAAACTTGATGACCTACATATTCCATGAAGGTGATGAATGTCACCATATTAGCAACTAGTAATTGGTCTCACTTTGTAAGGGATTTGATCTAAGACCACAATCTAGGGATCCAAGGTTTTATTTTAAGTGATTAAGTTATAGGGTATGATAGATGAACCAATCTATCCCAGAATTACTAGATTTTAATCTAATAATGTTGTAAGCATCATTTTTAACAAACATTTCACTAAATAGCTTAAAATCATAATATATATGCCTGTTGGTTTTCCTATATAAATCCATAAAAATAAAATAAAAAAACAAAAATACATGAGAAAATAATTATCATCAATAATTATTATGACACACTTATAAACAATATTTTATTATTAATTAATGCTAAAACTAGCCAATTACAAAAAAAATGCATGATAAGTTATGTCAAGAGCAAGAATAAAATCAATACTATATATATATATATATATATATATATTATATTATATTAAAAAAATGAGGTTTACTTATTGATAAGATAATGTTAATATGGAAGAAGCATTTCATAGCAATTAAACAACTCATGGACACTAGACAATATAAGTGCCCCAAATCACTTTAAAAAAGGATATTGACTAAATAAATTTAATTTTAGTTAAATAAACTTTAAAATTTTATCCCCACATTTTTGGGATGAATGGTTAAGTGTTTAATCTCATCTATGTACACATTCAGTGAACTAAACTCTAACTTACACTTCTAGCTATTTCTTAGATAGTTTTCAAAAAGTGTTTAAAATTGAATAAATAATTAATCTATGAAATAATTAAATTAAATTAATAATTATAAAACTAAAATAAACTAGTTTTAAAATTAATAATCAAGTGCCCTTTTTGGCTTCATACTCAATAATCCCCTCTTCAAATAGGAGAGATGTATATCATCTCCTTGATTCTTCCATGAGTCTTGTTTAGTAATATCTTGGTGAAAATATCATAAAAATGACCTTAAATTATCACATACACAATGATAAAGTGTTTTTAATTTATTAAATCTCTAAAAATTGATGTTTGAGTTCAATATGCTTTGTTATAGTATAGAAAACTGGATTTTTAGATATTTGTATTGCCTAGTTGTTACCATCAAAACATTGTGTTAGCTCAATTTAAACCTCTCTAAAATCAACTTAAATTGTTATAAACTATAATCCTTATGATAAATATTATGTAAGGGTTTATATTTATATTAATTAAAGGAAAATACAATTATAGTTTGTTTCTTTGATGACCATGAAAACAACCCACTTCCCAATGTGAAGCAATAACATAAAGTTAAATTATTGTCATCAAGAGATTCTCCCAAAGATGAATCTATGTTTTTAATTAGATATAATGAGATTTTTGGTATAAAATTAATACAATGATTATGATTACCTCTTATATATCTAAAAAATATCTTCACTCATTTTAAATGTTCGACTGACATTTTTTCCATTAATCTAGAAACTAATGCAACCCCATAAATAATACTGAGTCTTATCATAATGAGATATATCAAACCTTTCAAAATTCCTTAAAAAATATTTTCACCAGTTGAAGGATATCTATCCTCTCTCATTATATTTTATCCACTCGAAATTAGACTGTTCACTATTTTATAAACATGAAGATTTTATTTTTTTAACATGTCTTGAGCATATATGGCTTGAAAAATGAATACTGCCTCTTTTGGTTGATGGACATCCATGATTAAAAAATAATTAGTAAATCTAGGATTAGTCACTTAAAATTTTTATTTAATAACTTACATTAATCTATTCAAAATATTCATGGAGTTACCTCTAAAGATCAATTCATCTACATAGAGACAAACATGTAAAACATTAAAACTCAATGCTTGTATGTAGAGAGTTGGTTCATTTTGAATTCTTAAAAAATACTTACCAAATAAACATCTATAAATTATTGAGTATAATTCTATTTGATCTTATTTTATCCCACAAATATTTTTCTTCAACTTATATACCCAATATTCTTTACCCTTTACCTCAAAACCTTGTGGTCACCCCACATATACTTCTTCTTAAATCACTTTATTTAATAATTCAATTTTGACATATATTTGATGGTTTTTCCATATTCATTAATATATAAAGTAATAATAATTATTATATTATCTTCATATGCCACATGTGGATATGTTTTCTAATAATCAACCCCATATATTTATGTAAATCCTTTTGTAACTAGCCTAACTTTAAGCTTGTCAAAAGTACCATCACTCTTAAATTTCATATTTTAATACCACTTGGTTCCAATTCCAATTAAATAGTTATTTAATGAAGTATAAACAATATCCATGTATCATTCTTCTTAATTTAATCCACCTCTAATTTCATTGCTTTGACCCATTATTTCTTTTGACTAGCTTTTGCATAACTTCTAGATTTACTAGCCACATATGCCAATGCAAATATAGTATTGAAATCATAAGAATCTTCAAAAAAATTAAATTCCTAATGTGTAATTATTTTGAACATTCTATCATATTTATGATATAATATTTTATTGTCTATATGTGGAGTCAACACACGTTTTTTCTAGTTTGGAGTAGATGAATATGGATTACTAGTCTTTTCATAGGAGAGTATTATTTACAATTGAAATAGAAACATATTTAACTATTTGTAAGCCATCTTAATCAACTTCAATATGATTCCCACCTTAAATTATTAAATTTTATGTTGTGTTGATTTTCATGTTACCCTTTTATTCAATATGGATGTACTTTCCATTTCCCAATTGCATCTAGATTTTAAAGGAGTCATCTAAATTGTAGAAACCATATTTATGACTTATTCTATGATTTAAATAATATGCATCAGGAAGTCACAAAATATTTACATCATATATTCATACATTACATATTATAAAATAATTTTATTTCTCTTGAACCTCACTTTGTTTAGTTTGGAATGCCTTATTTTCACATTCTTAATTAACTCAATTCTCATCTTATAATATTTTTTATTCTTTATAAAGTTTCTTAGTTTTAACAGTAATGTATTTATTAATTTTACCTTGGAATTTATTTTTAACTTTCCCTTTTAAATTTGATTTTTTTAAATCCCCATATTTTTATTTTTTTTCTTTGGTCTTCAAAAAAATTTCCTTAGTTTCAATTGCTTTTTCTTCATCGACTACATATAGTCTCATCTTATCCTCATGGGACAAGAGAAAACCCACTACCTAACCAAAACTTATAATGTTAATTTCCTTACACTCTCAATATTTGTCATAATATCTATCCATATTTGAGTTAAATACCTCAAAAAAAAAGTTACTATAGTAATATCTTATGTAGTTTCTTCATAAACCCTCATGATATGCACTAAGTCATTTATCCTTGTGAAATATTCTTCAACTCCATCATTATCTGATATCATTAAATTTTCAAATTTAATTTTAAGAATTTAGATTTTTACTTATCCTACCTTAGTATATCCTTTATATGATTTTCCAAGGTAATCCATGACCCATAAACATTTTTTTCATCATGTAATTCTTAGATATATTCTTCAGTTTATGGCACTCTAAAAATAGAAGAACATTTGTTCATATTTATTTTCTTCATATTTTTTTTTTAATTTTATAAATATGAGTAAAATTATTCCATTATATAGGTAGTGTGTACCCATGGAGAACATTCTCCCAAAATATTTTCTATGAAAAAATTCTCTTCAAGTGATCTCTTCTATATTCAAAACTATCACCTTAGAAGATGAGAATATTCATAGAATCAGAATCCTGATAATGACCTAAAACCCTTTTGAAACTTTATGATACCACATTAAGGTTTGTATGTATGTATGGATTAAAAATAAGCTTTAATTTAATTTATAGTTAAATATATATATCAACTTATATGTCCCATGATTACTAGTAATTAATATAGTAGTGTTTTCAGTGTGACTGTTGAAAAAAATTACACTAAAAAAAATTATACTAGAATAAACAATTGGTTCTCATTTATGAATACATGTAAATAAAATCACAATTAAAGCACATGAAAATATAATTTCCAAGAATAATTATTTTTCCACACTTGTGCACAATATTTTAATTGTAATTAAT
>JARHVA010004824.1:382500-392500 GCA_037957365.1 Torreya grandis | reverse complement strand
GATCGATACAAGGTATGTAAATGGTTTAATGTTTTTTATTCAAGATGAATTAATCATACATAAAATACTTTCCATTGAATAAGCTTATCAGTTATCTTTAAAGGTTGAAGAAAAATAAAATAGATAGAATTTCAAAAGAATAGTTACTTGGCTAAGAAAAGGACAATCCCATCCAATAAAGGGGAAATGTGGATTTAATACAAATATTGTTGGGTTTAATACCACTAGAAGAGAATCATCACATGGTCTAAATAGACAAGAATATAATAGATCAAGGTTTCAATACCATCAAAGAAGAAGATGATTTTAGAGATAATGAAGTTATGGTGGTGGCAAAGTATGGTTTCCAATTCAATGCATGTCTTATGTTTGTTATAGATGTTGAGAAGAATGCCATAGAGTGTTTTAGTGTCGACACTGGTAAGTTCAATAAAAGAGGCAAGAAGATCTCCCAAGAGTGAATTTAGTTGAAGTTAAAAAAGAAGGTCAAAATATTAAAGTTATAGTTTTAGATATTGGAGAAAATATCATGATGAGAAAAACAATGATTAATCTAAGGAAAATAACATGTGGAAAATAAATAAGGTCATGATGCATGGCTATGAAAAAATATATTTCAAATACCATATAATTAAATAGGTATGATATGAAAAGTAATTACATATTATGGTAGTTATGAAAATATGGATTCTAAAGATATGATTGAAAAACTAGGTTTACAGTGTGAAAATTATCCTAATCCTTATTGAATTTCATGGTTTAAGAAATGGAATAAAGTTACAGTAGATAAAAGGTGTTTTATCAAGTTTGAAATGGGTCAAACTTATAAGAGTAAAATATAGTATTATGTTATACTAATGGATGCATGACTTGAATTATTAAGAAGGCCATGGTTGTTTAATATAAAAGATGTTCATGATGGAGCAAACAACATGTGTAGTTATTAGAAAAGTAGTATGAAGTTAGTTTTGTTACCTCTTAAATAATAAGGGAAAGGCTTAAAGTATGTAGACAAAAAAATAATTTATCAAATATGTGAATATGATAGGTTATTATTATACATCAATAGGGAAGAAAGAAGACAAAAAATTGGTGAAAACACCAATAGAAGTAGAAGTAGTTTTGTAAGAATATGTAGATATTATACCTGATGTGTTACCACCAAAGATGAATATTCAGCATCGTACTAATTTATTTTTAGGATAAACTCTACCCAATCAAGAATTTTATAGGATGAGTTCAACAAAACATTTAAAATCAAATAAGCAAGTTATTTAATTGGTGAAGAAAGGTTCAGTAAGGGAGAACATGAGTCCTTGTAAAACACCAATATTGTTAAATCCAAATAAAGATGGAGGGTGGAGGATGTTTGTGTATTCTATTTAAATCAATAAAATCATAATAAATTATAGGTTTCATATACCTTGTTTAGATGATATGATGGATTTTCTTATAGGAGAAAATTATTTTACAAAGATTGATCTAAGGAATGGTTACTATCAAATTCAAATTTATGAAGGAGGTGGATGTAAAATATCATTAAAGACTAGATATGTTTTGAATGAGTGGATTTTTATGCCATTTGGGTTATATAATACACATATCAAATTTATGAGGGTGATGAACGTTGTGATATGATAATAAAGTGGTAAGTTTATGGTGGTTTATTTTGATGATATTGTAATATTCAATTTGACTGAATAAGAGAACATACAACATTTGAGAATGGTATTATAGTTGTTAATAAAAGAGTAGCTCTATACAAATTTGAATAAGTGTAATGTTTTGTAGAATAGTTTAGTATTATTGGAATTTATAGTTTCAATTTTTGTTGTAAGACTAGATGAAGGAAAAATTCAAGGCAATTATTTAGTGGCCTATCCCAAAGAGCATCACAAATGTAAGAAGTTTCCATGGTTTACTATCTTTTATATAAAGTTTATTAATAATTTTAGTAGTCTCGTTGCACCAATAACAAATTGGATGAGAGGAAAATAATTTTGATGGATAAAGGCATCAATAAATAGATTTAAGTTATTGAAGATAAAAATTACAAAAAATCCTATTTTAGCATTACCAAATTTTAGCAAAGTTTTTGAGGTTGACTGGGATGCTTCATTTATTGAAATTTATGTCTTGTTGAGTCAAGAAAGGAATCCAATCACATCTTTCAGTGAAAAATTGATTGAGGTAAGAATAAAGTATTCTACATATGATGTTCACATTTATGCCATTGTACAAGAATTAAGACATTAGAGATTTTACTTAGTGCACAAGGAGTGCATCTTGTTTACTGATCATGAGGCTTTGAAGTATGTGGAAAGTTAAAAATAGTTAAATAATAGTCATGTAAAGTGTATGTCTTTATTTCAAGTTTATACTATTGTGTTGAATCACAAATAAAGAATACAAAATTAGGTAGCTAATGCTTTGAGAAGGTGAGTAGGGTTGATAACTACTTTGGTGAGTGTAGTAGTTGGATTTGAATTTATTAAAGAAGTATATGACACTATCTATATTTTGGCAAGATAGTAAAGAAATGTAGGAATACATTAACATGTGATAAAAGTAATGTTTATGAAGAGTATACTATGCAGGATGGCTATCTCTTCAAATGGAAATAACTATATATTCTAATTAGGTCTCAAAGAGAAAATATTATAAGAGAATTACATAGTATGGATAGACATTTTGGTAAGACAAAGATAATAGATTTGGTAGAGGAGAAGTATTTTTAGATGAACATGAAGAGAGATGTTACAAAATGTGTTCTAAGGTGTAGAATATGTCAGGTGGAAAAAGGACATGCACAAAATATTATGTTGTACTACTAGTTTCAAGAGGACCATGGATAGATTTCATTATAGATTTTTTCAAATGATTACCAAACATACATAGAGGTAATGATTGAGTTTTAATTTTTGTAGATAAGTTTTATAAAATGGTTCATTTTATTGAATGTAAAAAAACTAATGATGCCACTAGAATTTCATAACTATTTTTTAAGGATATTATGAGATTGTATGGTATTCCAAGAACCAGTACATCAGATAGGGACACAATACTTCCAAATCAATTTTGGAGAACTTTATGGAGGATTACAGAGATTAGGATATAATTAAATGGTGCATACCATCCCAAAACATATAGATAAAAATAAGTTGTAAACATGAACGCAAGAAATTTTGTAAGATACATAGTTGGAGAGAAGCCCAAGAAATGATACTTAACTTTACCATAAGCTAAGTTTACATATAATAATTAATCTAATAGGTCAATAGGTAAATAAATATTTTAGATTATTTATGGGAGAAATAATATGAGTGTTTTATATTTGGTATAGTTACAAATTACATAATGAGTTAGTGATGATGTAAAAGCATTTTTAGAACATATACAACAATTACAGGAAGAAGTAAGAAGAAAATTGAAGGAAAGTAATGATAAGTATAAATCAACACTTAATGTTAGAATAAGGTCAAAAATATTTGAATAATGATATGTAGTGATGGTTTATTTTATTAAAGATAGAATTATGAAAGGCACATAGAACAAGTTGAAGGACAAGAAAATTAGACTATACACAATTGTAAAAAATATCAATGTCAATACTTATGAGGTGAGTCTACCATATAATTTTAATATCTCTCTAGTTTTAATATTTTATATTTTATGTTATTTCCATGTATAAAAAGGTGAAGGTGAATAATATGAAGAAGTAGATTGGTAGTAACAGGTGCTAAAGAAGAAGAAAGAAAAGATAGTACAGGTTCTATTTAAGAAGATAATAAACACAAGGCAAGGAAGTTATGACATGTATTTAGTATAGTTTGAAGAATTACAATAGGAAGAAAACACTTGGATTATAGAATGGGAAATTTATATTATTAAAAAAAATGGAAGTAGTATACTCAGAGCAAATCATACGAGCTAAGTTATTTTCAACCAGAGAAGAATGATGAAAAAAAAGAGGTAAAATTTATGTAGGCCATATTGTTTGATCTATAGCTTTGTTTGAGTCTATCTCTATGCCAAAATGATTAAATCAAAATTTTAAACTCATCCATAACCCTCCCTTCTAGCTATTATACATTTTTTATATTTTTATTAGGCCATGCATAGTTATTTCTAGGTCTAAAATTAAAGTTTAATTTAATTTTAGGTTTTTTTTTTTTAATTTAAAAATTGTATATTTTTGTGACTAGACATGAAATTTAGTTAAAATTCATCTAATAAGTTAATTTTAGAGTTTAGTTTGTTTTTAGATACTTTTAGAGCTATGCACACTTAGATATAAAACTTACTAAAAATACCAAGTCGGGGTTTTTTTTTTTTTTTTTGAGATTTGAATTTTGCATGTCAAATTCAATTCTTATTTGAAGATTATTTATGTATGGTTTGTAATTCAATACAAATCAATACTGGTTATTGTTCATAATTTTTGCATATTATATTTTTATTTGTCTTTATAGTATTCTAGTTCATTATTAAATATTCCTCTTATAATGAACCAAAATACTGTCAAGACAAATCAAATTTTGATAGGCCAAGATTATGACTAATAATCAGTATTGATTTCTAATGAATGATTAAAATAATTACAAACCATGCATAAATAATCTTCAACTCAATATTAGAGTTGACATGCAAAATTCCAAACTCAAAAAATAAATAAAACTTCACCTGTTATTTTTTAGTAATTGCTATTTTACATAAGTTTTTCATGAAAGTGCGCATAGCTCTAAAAATATCCAAAAATAAACTATACTCTATAATTAACCTATTAGACAAATTTCAAATAAATTTTAAGTTTGGTTATAAAAATAAAAAAATTATAAATTTATAAAAACTTCAAAAATAATTTTAAATGATAATTTTAAATCCTTATATTGTCACGTTTAGCCTCTAAAAGTATGAAAAACATCTCATAACCAAAATTATAGGTTATGGAAGCATTTAAATTTTTGATTCAGTCATTTTATCATGAATATGGGCTCAAACAAAGTAATTGATCAAAAGTTATGGCTTTTAGTAGTTTGCCATATTTTTCTACATCATTTTCCTCTGGTTGAAGACAACTCATCTCCTATGAGCTGCTTTGTATGTACTATTTCTGGTTATTTTTATCAATTTTATTCAACTCCCTTTATGTAATACAAGTGTTGTCTTCCTATTTTAATCCTTCCCACTTTACTAAATACTTGTCATAGTATCATTGCCTTGTGTTTACTATGTTCTTATCCAAAATCTACGCTATCTTTTATTTCCTTTTAACTAGTAGCTATTGCTTCCATTATACTTATTCATATTCTTCACCTTCACTATCATTTCCATGAAAATATTATAAACTTGAAACATCAAATAATTGAGATATATCAAAATTCTATGGTAGACTCACCTCATAATCATTGTTATTTATTTTCATCACAATTCTACATGGTTCAATTTTATTTTACTTGAATTTGTTATATGAGCCTTTTGTAAATAGCTATTTCCTTAATTAAACCATCACTATATATCCTTCTTCAAAATTTTTTAATATTCTTCTAAGACCTACTAATTCTTTATAATTTTAATTACTTTCCTGTAGCTTTCTTCTTACTTATTATAACTAATGTATATGTTTTACAAATGCTTATACATCATCACTAACTCATTTTTCAATTGGTAATTATACAAAATCTAAAACATTCATAGGATTTATCCCATAAATAATTTAAAATTATTATTTAATAATTGATCTATTCACTGAACTATTATATGAAAACTTAGCTTGAGGTAAAGAAAAGTCCCATTGCTTGGGAGTTTCTCTAACTATGCATCTAAATAAAATTTCCAAGATCCTATTTATAATGTTTATTTGTCCATCTATTCGGGGATGGTATGCACTACTGAATTGTAGCTTAGTCCCCATATTCATCCAAAAGGTCTTCCAAAATAAATTATAAATTTTATGTCCCTATCTGAAGTAATGGTTTTTAGAATACCATGAAAACTCACAATATCCTTAAAAATAATTATACAACTCTAGTGGCATCATTGGTTTTATTACATGCAATAAAATGAATCATCTTAGAAAACTTATCTACAAAAAAAAATTGAATCAGTACCTCTATGTGTGTTTGGTAATTATAACATAAAATGCATCCTCAAATCTATCCATGGTCTTCTTGGCATTGTAAAAACATGTACATTGTATTTTTTGCATGTCCTTTTGCCACCTGACATATTATACACCATACAACATACCTTATCACATCTTTCTTCATATTTGGCAAAAAAAAGACTTCTTCTCCACTAAAGCTATTATCTTTGTCTTACCATAGTGTCCAGTGAATCCACTATTGTGTAGCTCTCTTATAATATTATCTCTTAGAGACCCAATTGTAATACGTAGTTATTTCCCTTTGAAGAGATAACCATATTACATAATATATTCTTCATAAACTTTATTTATATCACTTGTCAATGGATTCATATATTTATCAACTATCCTTCTAAAATCTAGATCATTATCATATACTTATTTAATAAATTCAAATCAAACTAATTCACTCACCATAGTAGTTATCAACCCCTCTCTCTTTCTCAAAGCATCAGCTACCTGATTTTATTTTCCTAATTTTTGATTCAACACAAACGTATAAACCTGTAAGAAAGACAACCACTTTACATGCCTACTATTTAACTTATTTTGAGTGTTCACACACTTCAAATCCTCATGATCAGTAAATATGATAAATTCCTTAGGTACTAGGTAATGCCTCTAATGTCTGAATCCTTTTACAATGGCATAAAATTCAACATCCTATGTAGAATACATTTTTTTACCCTATTCAATTTCTCACTTAAATATGCAATTGGATTTCCTTCTTGACTCAACATAGCACCAATTCTCACAAATGAATCATCAAAATCAACTTCAAACACATTGTTAAAATCTGGTAATGGTAAAAAATGTTTTTTTATAATTTTCCTCTTCAACAACTCAAAGATTTTTATTACTGCCCTTGTCTATGTAAATTCTTTTTCTCTCATACAATTTGTTATTGTTACAATAAGACTATAAAAATTCCTAATAAACTTTATATAAAAATTTTCTAAACCATGTAAAATTCTTACCTCCATGATGCTCTTCAGGATATGACACTCAACAATCCCTCCACTTTTTCTTCATCCATTCCTACATCATTTGATAAAACTATAAATCATAAAAATACCAAATTGTACTGCATAAACATGTACTTCTTCAAATTCCCATAGAGATTATCTTTTTTTAAAAATTCTAATACCATTCTCAAATGTTGTAACTGATCTTCTTTAGACTTGTTGAATATTAAAATATCATCAAAATAACCCACCACAAACTTACCACTGTATTATCATAGCATTATGTTCATCACCCTCATAAATGTGTTGGGTGTATTAGATAACTCGAATGGCATTACCATCCACTCGTATAAACCATATCTAACCTTGAATTTTATTTTACACCCATCTCCTTCATGAATTTAAATATGATATTAACCACTCCTTAGATCAATCTTAATAAAATACTTTGCTCCTATGAGAACATCCATCATATCATCTAAACAAGCTAAAAGAATCATGTACTTTATTGTATAATTATTTATTTCTCTAATATCCACTTACATCCTCCATATTTATTTGAAGTTAGTAATATTGGTGTTTCAAAATGACTCATGCTCTCTATTACTAAACCCTTCCTCACCAATTTAGTAACTTACTTATTCAATTATGCATATTTTGTTGGACTTAGCTTTTAAACTACTTGATTAGGTAGAGATGATCCTAGAATCAAATCAATATGATGATTAATATCTCTCTTTAGTGGTAAATTTTCTAGTAACTCATCAGTTACAATATCTACATATTCTTTCAATACTACTTCTACTTCTCCTTGTATTTGCACCACTTATGTATCTTCTTTATTCACTACTAATTAATAGAAACAACCTGTCATCTTCATGTCTTTGATTAATTAATTTGTAGTCAACATGATTTAAGCCTACCTTTCTTGTTTAAGAGGTAATAAAACTAATTTCATACCACCTTTCTAAAAATTATATGTGTTCTTTGTTCCATAATTAATTATTTTTCTATCAAACTACCATGGCCTTATTAATAACACATGATATGCATCCATTGAAATAACATCACACCAAATTTCATACTAGTATATTTTACTTAGAGATAACTTGATTAAGCACCTTTTATCTATTGTAACTTCATTCTCTTTCTTAAACCATGAAATCCAATAAGGAGTAAGATGCTTTACACACTTTAAACCTAGTTTCTCAATTATATCTTTAGAAACTGTCTCTTCACAACTACCACCATCTATAATTACCTTACATATCTTACCTTCTAAAGTACACCTTATTTTATATATATTTTTTCATAGTCATACATCACCACCTTATTTATTCAATAAATGTTATTTCCATGTATCAATCATTGTGCTTTAATTAAATTCACCCTTGGGCAATCCTCTTGCCACCTTTATTGATCTTAGTAGTGTGGGGACACAAATGATATATGACCTTCTTCTTTGGATCTGTAAAAAATGTAATACCTATGTTGGTGTAGAAACTATCCTCTACCACCATCATAGTTTCATCCACTCTAAAATCTTTTTCGTTTTTGTTGGTTTTTAAGCCCTTGACTAGTATCTTCTTGTCTTTCTAAACCACATGATGACTCTCCCCTAGTGATATTAAACCCAACTCTATTTGTATTAAATCTACCTTGTCCCATTATTAGTGGATTTTATCCGCTTCTTGACCCAATAAATGTTCTTCTAAAATTTTGACTATTTTATTTTTCTTATGCCTTCAAAGCTAACTGATGATCTTAATCCATGCATAATATTCTATGCATGCTTAATTCATCTTGAATAGAAAAAATTAAACCATTTACATACCTTGTAGCCGTCTACTCTTCTATCTCATCATGATCCATGCATATGGAAATATTTTAAAATCATTTATATACTCTTATATACTATGATCCTTCTATATCAAAATTTAAAATATTCTATATAAGGTTTTTGTATAATCCATAGGAAGAGCTTTTTCTCCGTGTTTTTATACAAATTGGTCCTCTCTTTACTTTTGATCTATTTAGTTTCTAGTGGTGATCTCACTAAATCATTGCATGACCATTCACTTTTGTGCATACAAACTTTACCTTATTATATTCTCTCATAGTTCTCCACTCAAATAATTTATCCATGTTGTTCATCCAATATGTTAACTCCTCTCATTTCAAGCTTCCACCATAATCTAAAAATTCAACCTTGATTCCTTCTTTCCTTATAAATCTCCAACCATCCTGTCTCCTATTGATGACATCTATTCTTATTGCTCCTCTTGTGGAATTTATTCTTATTGATTTGTGTCATCTTCCACTCTCTTTGTCTTTTATTTACAAGAATCTTGGTTAATTATTCTAATTGCCTTAATAACTTTGTCATAATATTGTTTATCTCAGTGATTCCTCCTCATCCTCTCACCATTTATTAATTGTTT
Organism: Torreya grandis; assembly: GCA_037957365.1. Taxonomy (NCBI): domain Eukaryota; kingdom Viridiplantae; phylum Streptophyta; class Pinopsida; order Cupressales; family Taxaceae; genus Torreya; species Torreya grandis. The sequence goes on along the minus strand of JARHVA010004824.1, from coordinate 382,949 downwards.
AAGATATAAATTTTCTTTGATACCAAATCATAAAACAAAATTCTATAAAGACATATTAAATTTCAATAGGCCAAGATTATTAACAATAACTAGTATTTCTTCTTATTTAATGATTTAGATAATAACAAATCATGCATAATTAAGCATCAACTTGGAAGTAGAGTTGACATACAAAATTTAGAACTCTAAAAATAAATAAAATTTGACTTATTTTTTTTAGCAATATCTATTTTTATTATGTTTCCCATGAAAGTGCATGAAACTCTAAAAATTCTCAAAAGTAAACTAAATTATAAAATTAACCTATAAGATAAATTTCAACTAAATTTCACATCTGGCTATAAAAATAGATCATTTTTAAATTGAGAAAAAAAAATCCCTAAATACTTTTAAAGGGTAATTTCAGACCCATAGATGGTCATGGTTGACCTCTAAAGAATATCAAAATC
>JARHVA010004824.1:315000-377500 GCA_037957365.1 Torreya grandis | reverse complement strand
TTAATTTATAATGTTAGCTATGATTTTAACATGAATATTCTTGTTCTAGATACTTTATAAGCTATTGTAAATTTGAAAAATATCTATAGAGAAAGGTGTACATTCAATGTATTCATATTAATTAAGTTACATATGTAACTAGAATCTGATCAAAATGCTTAAATGTATCATTTAGAAGGCCATTCTGAGCGTATCTTACTATCAGTAGATTCCATGACAATAAATTACTTAGCAAAATTTAGTAGAAAACTTGGAATTCGTTTTATATACTTACATTGTGGAAAACATTACTTAATATAGAATACCAAAAAGGTTCATGGTAATTATGTTACATAGAATAAGCACAACTGCATGATTCTTACCTTATCAAGATTTTTATACACAATAAGCTTTTTTATATATTATGTTCCAATCCTATCACTATAAACCACATCCATTTGTGTCATTGAATAGTGCATTAAACAATCTCTTTTGTGTGATATCAATAGCTTTATAAAATTATATTTTTTATACATCTCTTTGCTCTTTATAATATATAATTTGTTTATTATTCCTTTAGAATGGATTTTGATTTTTATACTCCTAGTTAAAATGACCTCTCCACTATTGTCATATATTTGACATGTCCATTTAATATTTAATATGGTCACTATGTGTTTCATGTGATGGTACGGGGTAGTTATTAATAGTAAAAACACTCAAGAATGGATAATAATATATAATTTCATAGAGGATAAAATTTTAAGTAATTGTTTTAATTTATTACATTGTATTGTAATTTTAATATATATTTAATTCAATAGTAAATTTCATAGTTTATGTTATGATGGAGAGGCAATTACAACTTTCAAAAAATGATTAATCACAAGAAATATTAATATTTGTACAATATTTATATCTCTATTAAGATATTTATTCATTTCAAAATGTGTATTATAATTAGATAAATTCATTTAACTAAAACCATTTAACACATGGAGATAAACAATTATCATTAATCTAGGTTTATTAACATCCATGCATATAGTGAACAACACTTGCCATTAATGTACACTTAGATTTTATGGTATAAGATGATATGTTACATCAAATAACTCACATGTCACCGAAGGCATGTGTCCCATGCTAGAAGGTTTTCATCATACTTGTTAAACAATATTAAAATTGTGTTGTAAATATATATGTGCTACAACTATGCATAAACACTCAGTTTGGAAAATGGCTAGAAATCATTGAAAGTGAATGCAATAATAAGAGGGTGGTCTCATAGAGGGAAAATTGTATTTATTTTATAATCAGAGGTTATTTAATGTAAATGTAAATCAATTTCACTACAAAAAAATAATCCTTTATTGAAAAAATAGGTTTAAAAGATGCATAAGAGAAAGTTTTTTATAGATGGATAGTAGCTGGGGGCAAGAAGTTACATTACTTGTAGATAATTTTTAGGCACTTTAAAACCAATAAAAATGATTATAAAAATATTTTTTAAATTTAGTTTTACATTCAAACCTCCTAGATTTCCTCTATAGGTATAAATTTTATAGTTTTTGAAATCCATATGGCCATTTCACTTCACACCTACTCTTAAAGAATCTATGTAGCACTTACAACTATTTTTTTAGTTGTAGTGCCATGAGACTAGGGTCTAATACATCATAAATCATGTGCTCTATATTCTAAATTTTACCACATGCATGTAATCATCACAATAATCCCTAACACTATAAAAAACTATTTTATTTTACATCAAAACATGTTCAAATATAGGACCCTTATCTAATGGGATGTATTGGTCTATAAAATAATTGTTAATACCTAATTTATATTTTAAATTTATATGTGAGACATCCCTTTATAAACATTCAATATTAGTAAGGGTCCATGAAATAAGTAGTAGAGCTGAAGTCATTTAAAATTAACTCATATTGTGTTCTCCCACTAGTAAAGGGCCTTCTGATTATGCACAACCAAACATTGAAGGGGAGACATCTAGGAAATATCTAACACCTACTAAAGAATGCATTTAGAATAGTGTTTACTCTACAGGCTTTGTTTTCTTATTTTCATCTTATCCTTTGTTTGTATGATTTGTAAAGTAAAATAAACTTGATTCTTTTTTTTCTTCTTTTAAAATTCATGTCTTATTTCTACAGGTTCCAAATGAGCAAAAATGACCTTCACTCTATATTTTAGATAATATTATAAAGAAATTGAGTTAGACTATGTCTAGTAGTTTTCCACAAGATTACATGAGGTGAGGTCTTGATAAGAGTCATTGGGTTTTATTCCATAAAATATTACAATAAACATGATACAAATTTAATGTTTCCTTTTTGTAAGAGATTTAATAGATTCTATTCAGTCTATTCATATAAAATAATTTTAATCTATAATTTCTATTGATCTAATAAATTATGAGCTAAAGAATTTGTATTTTTTTACTATATCTATTATAAATAGTATAGAAAATAGCCATAAAACATAAATAAAAACCTATTAACCATAATAATATTGTAGGGCATGGTGGTAAAAGTGATGTAGGAAATTCCAAATCATGGATTGTTTCAAAACATAATAGGCTACATAAATATATAAATTTCCAACCTAAGTCAATTGTTAGTGTAGTGCATGTTGTGGTAATAGTAATATCTTTTAGCAATATTTTCTTCTAATTAACCATGATAGTCATTGAGTAATGGTCATTGAAGTCTTAAGTTTTCAATGATATCAAAGAGAGCATATGGTTGTAATGCATGAATGATAAAGAAGTTTTATTTGATAGTTTGGAGAGATATGACACATTTTCAAGTGTGTAAGGATAAATAAAAAGTTGTGAGGCACTCATATATGTGTTGGTGAAGTTCTTGTATGTCACCTGATCATTTTGGAAAGAGAAACATGCATCTTATATCTTAAGATAATACATACCATCACTTCACATCATGTATATATGAACAAACCAACAAGTTTATGCATTTAATGTAGTTACTTAAAAATTCAAATAAAGTCAAAGGTTTTCATGGAGATGTTATTTATCATGTCAAGAAGGTACCATGATGATTTGGACTCTTGAAGTGTTTTATAGCTCAAGTTATAAACCTTCAAAGTTGATCTTATATACTATGATGGGGTAGACAGCATCAGTTTTAACAACATTAAATTCTAAGGTCAACTAACCAATAGATCTAATGGTAAACATTCATCATCCATATTGTGATCCACTGATGTACATGAAGTCATATTGTCAAAGGTTCCTGAGATTAAACATGATAGTGACATGTGTTTCAATCTTATTAACTTGAAAAAAGATGAATAACATGTAGGTGTTTTTACAGATAGATATCTATGGTGCAGGTTGATTCAAAGAGTCAAATGTGTACAAGGCACATAGAGCTACCAAGAGGCACAATCATAGGAGCTCAAATTGAAGATCAATGGTGAGCATTGTAGGTTAAAGACTAGGCTACTCCTGAGGAGATCAATAGAATGTGTATTTTCAAAGTTTCTAGGGAGCATGAGATGAGGTCAAAGTATCTATCTTTTAACATTTACATAGTGATTTTTTGAGTTTAAATATTCAAATTTGTGAGAGAAAACTAGTCTTTAGTTTTTGAGTTATATCTTGTGATCCAGGATAAATTTATTAATGCATTAAAAAAAAGTTATAAAGGACTTAATGGCACATCTAGATAATCTAGTTATAAGGTTTGAATCTTTTTATAATTAAATTTATTAATATTCAAATACTATTTTTTTCATCATTTTACTATGTACATATTATTGTTTAACCAATTTGTGATTTAGCAAAAGAGTGTTTTGGTGGGAGTAATCAGTTGAAGATGTATTAAAGGTCATATAGAGTGGACACATAAATTTTAAAGTGAAATTACATTCTTTATTTTATTAATGAATTTATAAAAGGAGTAATAGGTATCAATGAGACCTATAATGGCTATTAAGGCCTAATTGAAAGGCGTAGTTGCTTAAGTGTGACCCATGGATACTATGGCCAACTTATGAGGATGGTATTGAGATATGTGTTAGAATGTTAGATGTCTTACGGGCTAAGACAAATATTATGGCTGACCTAGAATTTGATATTCATGAAGACTATATAAATAGTGAAGACCAAGGTAATGGTTTCTAGACTTGAATGTGGAAGTACTGAGATAGAAGAAGATATAGATGAAGGAAAGAGATCAGAGATAGTGTACTAAGTAGATGGATTAAATTACAAATCAATTTGAGGATGGGTGAAGAATCCTAGAGTGATCCAATATTAGGTGTTTATATGCATTGCTTATATGAGAAAGTTTAAGTGTGTGTTATGAGTTGAAAAAAATATGTTATACATTATTTCTCTAGTCATATTGATCTATAATTAGAGTTCTACAGTTTTTAATTTCATAAGGTATTGTGTGGGTATTCAACATATATAACAAGTGGGTGATTGTTCATACTTAGAGATGGGTGCTCTTTGTGAAGTGGGTACTTCACTAAAAGGTCTCATGCTTGTTATCATCTTATAGGACAAGTAGTCCATATGTTTGCAGGCTTGAGAGTAGATTTTATTGTCCAAAAGGATTTCCCATATAGTTCTTGTGTGTGATCTTTCATCATCTTTATTATTCATTAGTATGAACATATTATATGATTTATGAATGCATGTGATCATTTATTAAGTGTTTCAAAGGATTATAATTGAAGTTTGAAATATCTTGCATCGCTGATTCACCCCCTACCACTCTCAATGATTGTACCTCCAAAAATTGGTATAAAGGCAAGACCTTCATTATAATTTTAACCACTTGAAGGTGATCTAAGGTAAAATATGGTATGTCTTGAACAAAACAAGCACCATCGTTTAATGGATCAAATTATGCTTTTTGGATTACAAATATGAGGACATAAATCATCTTTCTAGGGTTTGATATTTGGCAATCTATCATGTGCGCTTACTCTACACCAACTAATCCTCTAACTAATGTTTCTAACAAGAAGTTGAGTGAGAATAATTTTAAGTCTATGAATGCTATAATTTATGGTCTATTTGAGGTTGAGCTCACCAAAGTGATCCATTGTAAGTTTACCAAGGAAATTTAGGTCAAATTATAGAATATATATGAAGGATAATTTAAGGTAAAACTAGATAGATTATAAATCTATCGAAAGAAATTTGAATATCTCAAAATGAAGGAAGAAGATACTTTTCCATCCAATCTTCTAAGCATTGATGAGGTAGTAAACATGATCAGAGCTCTTTGAGAAGTGATTGATGAAACTACTATATTAGAAATGGTAATGAGGACTCTTATGCTCAAATTTTGACTCAAAAAAATTTATTGTATAATAAATTCATGATCTCACTCATTCAAATATGGATGAACTTGATGGCATCCTTAGTACCTATCATATGAGAGTTGATGAGGGTAGACCTCCTAAGAAGGAAGTAACCTTTAAGGTGATAAAGTAGATAAAAAGAAAGAAGAACAAGCTAACTATTCAATACTTTGATCTTAATCAAGATCATCTTGAAGCCATGATTGGAAGAAAATTTAATGTAGGATCAAGAAATTATGAAGGAAAACTTCCTTTCAAATGTTTTTCATGTGGTGAAGTTGGTCATTTTGTAGCTAGATATCCAAATATAGACAAGTTTGAACATAAAGAAGCTTATAAATAATGTGATGAGGATGAACACACTAAATTTGAGGGTCCTAAAAAGTATAAAAATTTATTTAGAAATAAAAATGGAAATAAAGAATCATATAAAGGTAGTTAGAGCCTTTACCTTGAAGAAGATAGTAACTCATCTGTAGAAGAAGAAGTAAACACATCTGATAGTGATGATTCTTTTCATAATAATGACATGAATAAATTTTTCATGGCTTTTACTGATGATAAATTTGAATGTTCTTTAAGTAGATATTTCTTTGGCAAAGATATCTTAGAGGAAGAAGATGATAAATTCATTATTGAAGATTCATAATTCATTAAAGATTAGAAAACATGATCAGGTACATAAATGAATTCATGAAACTTTAAGGAATCGTCATTTATCTCAATCACAAGGTATGAACAATCTAAGAAATCTCATTTATTTCAAATGTCATGTGAGAGGTCACATAGCAAGGTTCTACAAGAATAATCAGTATTCTACTTAAAAAATTGTCAATCTTGTCATAAAGAGAAGGAGCCATAGTGAATGGAGGCCTAAGCATGTAAATAAACAATAGGATAAAAATGGATTATTTACCTTGAAAAAATATAGAAAATGTTCAAGTATCAAGGAATAATCCTTATATACCCAAATGGACAAAGAAATCGAGTAGGATCATGAGATAAAAGAAAAGACTAAGGTTGAGAACTCATTCTAAAATAATATGAAGATGAATAAGGACTGCAATTCAAGTAAGATCATTAAGGAATCATCATTTATCTCAATCACAAGGTATGAACAATCTAATAAACCTCATTTATTTCAAATGTCATGTGAGAGGTCACATAGCAAGGTTCTACAAGAATAATCAGTATTCTACTTAAAAAATTGTCAATCTTGTCATAAAGAGAAGGAGCCATAGTGAATGGAGGCCTAAGCATGTAAATAAACAATAGGATAAAAATGGATTATTTACCTTGAAAAAATATGGAAAATGTTCAAGTATTAAGGAATAATCCTTATATACCCAAATGGACAAAGAAATCAAGTAGGATCATGAGATAAAAGAAAAGACTAAGGTTGAGAACTCATTCTAAAATAATATGAAGATGAATAAGGACTGTAATTCAAGTAAGATCATGGAGATAATGGAGTCTCTTGAGTTTTTGGATCTTTAGTCCGTCTATGAGAAGTGGGTGTCTCTACCTATGATTCTTAGGAGACATCTTCTTGTGTGGAAGCAAGTATGTTCTAGGTAATGATCAAAGTGACAATCAATACAAAGCTTCAAGGCAAAGGGTAAGTAAGAGATTGTGAAATATAATTTTTAAATGAAGGAATTTGAGAAGGATAAATCAGTTTAGATGTTGTTTCAAGAGGTTGATCAATCAAGACAAGGATATGTAATTGCAGGACAAGAATATGATTTGAAGATGTGTTTGTCTAAGTTAGAGATAACTCAGTTAGCTTGTGTGGATTTAAAAATAAGTGAATGATGTGAGAGGAATCATATGTGAAGATGATTTAGACATGATAAAAGTATGAAGATGTCTACTAGAGTTATGAATTCAATAAGATTGATATGATGGTTTCATCAAACCAAGTCATGTATTTTAATAAGGTATTGAATTTTCATGCATGAGCAAAGAGAGCTTGTGATTTTTGTAGGTAGATAGTTCCAAGGAAAAAATAAATACCAAGTTAAAATTAGTGTATGTCAAATAACATATGACATAAGATGGATCATGATGTTAGAGGGAGATTTCTAAGCTTTATGAGTAGTTTGTCAAGTCCAAATATTAGAGAAGTATAATTTTAAATGGATGCATGTCAAAGGGGGAGTAATTAATTCATATTCTTGAAAGTATGTAATTATTTAGATCATCTTAAAAGTATTTGAATACATACATAATATTGAGGAATGATTGTTGGCATATTAAGGAAGAGACCTTTTGTCATTAATGTCAAAAAAAGAGAAAGATTAGAATGAAGAAGTTCAAATGAGGAAGAAATCATTCTAAGGGTGTTTTATCATCAATGAGAAAGAGGGATATTATTTATCAATGGTCATTAATGTCTTAGGCTATCATTGATGTCAAAGAAAGCATATGGTTCTAGTACATGAGTGACAAATAAGTTGTGTTTGATAGATTGGACAAATATGACACATTTGTAGGTCTATAAGGATAAAAAAGAAGTTGTGAGGAATCAATAGATTTATTGGTGAAGTTTTGGTGTGTCAGTTGATCATTTAGAAAGAGAAACATGCATCTTGTAGCTTAAGACAAGACAAACCATGGTTGTACATCATATAGATATGAATGAACAAGTAAATTTGTGCATTTAATGTAGGTAATCAAAAAGATAACCAAGGTCAAATATTATCATGGAGATGTTGTCTATAGTGTCAATAAGGTACTCTAAAGATTTAGATTCTTGATGTGTTTTCTATCTCAAGTTATAAACCTTCAAAGTTACTCTTACAAATTATGATGGGCCAGAGACCGTCAAGTTTAATTATTTTGAAGTCTAAGGTCAACTAGTCAGTAGATCTAATGGTGAGTATTCATCATCCAAATTGTGATTCAATGGTGTGCATGAAGTCAAATTATTAAATATTCCTGAGATTAAATGAGCAAGTAACATGCGTCTCAATCTAGTTGATTTGATAGAAGATCAATGTCATGCAGATGTTCATATAGATAGAGATTGATGGTGTAAGTTGATTCATATAGTTAAATGTGCAGAAGGTATACAGAGCTACCACATGTCAATATCACAGGAGCTCAAATTGAAGATCAATAGTGAGCATTACAGGTTAAAGACAAGGCTAATCCCAAGGATATTGACAGAGTGTGTTTATTCAAAGTTACTAGGGAGCATGAGATGAGGTCAAATTGTCTAATTTTTTACATTTACACAATGACGGTTGGAAATTAAATATTTAAAATTGTGAGGCAAAATGAGTCTGTAGTTTTTGAGTTATATATTTTGATACAGGATGAATTTATTGATATAGTAAAAATAAAAGTTGTAAAGGACTTCAATGTGTATCTATAAAATCTAGTTATGAGTTATGAATGTTTGTACATTCAAATTTATTAAGCTTCAAAGTTGATTGTTTGTTCATTCATGGTGTTACTATGTACTAAATATTGTTTAAGCAATTTTTGATTTAGCAGAAGAGTGCTTTGGCAAGAGTAATCACTTGAATATGTCTTAGAGGTCATATGGAGTGGACCCATGTATTTTAAAGTGATTGTGTGTTCTTGATTTTCTTAATGAAGTGATAAAAGGAGTAATACATCTCCATAAGACCTATAAGGACTACTAAGGCCTAATTGAAAGGCATAGTTGCTTAAGTGTGAGCCATGGATACTATGGTCAACTTGTGAGGATGGTATTGAGCTATGTGTTAACATGTTAGATGTCTTAAGGGCTAAGATAAGTATTATGACCGACCTATAAGTTCATATTCATGAAGACTCTATAAATAGTGAAAACCAAGGTAATGGTTTCTAGACATGAATGTGGAATTATTGAGAGAGCAAAATATAGAGACGAAGGAAAGAGATCAGAGATAATGTACTTAGTGGATGGACTGAAGTACAGAGCAGTTTGAGGATGAGAGAAGAATCACAGGTTGATCAAAAATGTGTCTTTGGATGCATTGCTTGTATGATCAGGTTTGAGTGTGTGTGATGAGTTGAAAGAAAAGTGCTATGCATTATTTCTCTAATCATATTTCTCTAAAATTAATATTCTAGAGATGTTGATTTCATAAGGTTTTATGTGGGTGCTCAACATTTAGAACAAGTCGGTGCTTGTTCATACTTAGGGGTGGGTACTCCTTGTGAAGTGGGTGCTTCACTAAAAGGTCTCATGCTTTTTATCATCTTATAGGACAAGTAGTCCATGTGTTTGCAAGCTTGAGAGTTGGTGTTATTTCCCAAGAGGGGTTTTCACATAGTTTTTGCGTTATGTGTGTGATCTTGTATTATTATTTTTATTCATTTTTATGGACATCTTGTATTATTTGTGAATGTATGTGATCATTGATTAATTGATTGAAAGGATTAAAATTGAAGTTCTAAATATCTTGCATCAATGATTCATCCCCCCTCTTAGTGATTTTTCGTCCAACAATAGCTTTCATTGCAATTTACCATTGTCTCAAGCTAAAGGCCATTCAACTGCATTCATAACAACAAGTGTTGTATGTGGCCAAATTACAAATTTGTCAAAGTAAATGCTTTAACATGAAATTGTTTTTATTTTATTAGACATTAATATAATAATGTGACTATAGTTTTGTTTAAATATTTTTTATTTTGATTAGATGCCTAGAATATATAATCTATTCGTTGTTTAATACCAACTGAGAAAAATAATAAAAAATATTAACATTAGAAATTATAGTACCATGCTTAGAGGGTAGGTACTAATAAGAAAGTGTTTATTAGAAGCTAACAAAATCTCATGAAAATCATAGGTAGTTGGGATGTCATGCACATAGGAGAGGTGAAATAGTGATGTCATCATAAAATTATCCCATTTTTTAATCGGAGTAGGTGTACAACAGTGAATGGATCAGGTTGGGTACTTGTTCATTGTATTCATTAAATTAAATGTCTTTAAACAAAAAATTGTCTAGAATAAGAGGCTTGTGTTATTCTCCGTCTTTATGGAAGGAGATAAAACCTCCCATTTTTTTTATTAATTTAATATTAATAATTAAATTAATTATTATTGTCATTGTAAATGTATTTGGTCAATTAGATTTAATATATTTTTGGTATCGTATGATTATCATGCTCTTATTAAATAAGAATGAAAAGTTGTCATTATATTTGTATTTAGATTATTAGCTATATTTATATGAATTTTAGATTGCGCGTGAAAATTAAATCTTATGTACCACCTCCTACTATTAAATGTACAACACAACCTCCTATTCAATTTTTGGAGATGTGACATTTTTTTCAATTTATAATGTTTTAATTTGTTAGTGTTGTTATTTGATCATATTTTATCAATTGTTTTAAACCATCCACAATAACATTAAATATAAATATAAGACAACTTATTTAAAAATATATATATGTAATGATTTTACGTTAAAAATTGAAGTTTGAAAAGTTTCTATTCCCTTAAATTTATTTGTAACATGATCTTAACGTCATCCTTTAAATCATAACATGTTTACTTACCACAAAAATTAAATTACTTTATAAATAAAATAAATCTTTTTTAAAAAATACTCGTATTTATTTTTTTCACAAAATTCCTTATACCATAATATCATCCCTATATTTAATTATTCTTAAATTATTTTGAAAATATTATGTGACCGAGTGCTTTTTTTCTTAAATAAAATTTAAGGTTTAAATGCACCCACTCGCTTCTCCAGTTTTTCATATCATTACCGTGCTGATTGAGTCATACAATTATTATCAAGTTTCACAAATACTATAGGTAGCATCTAATTTTTCAACGTTTTCAAAAACCTAATAAAAGGCCAATAATCTCACCTCTAAACATCTAAACAAAATGGTTTGCTAATTCGTGTCGATAGTATTAAGCAATTGCTTACGTCACAAAAGTAAGTTCAACTATGAACATTTAAACCCTTCCTTTATTAGGTGTATCCTCTCGATCAGTCCTCTTAAGCAATGAGCAATTTTACATGTATGTATTTTTCTTTACGACGACCCGTTTTCTCCCTTAATAATATTATTCTAATTTCGTTTCATTTTTACCACTTTTCGCTAGAAAAGAATTGTCCATAAAATTAGAGCACATTGGGTCGACATGACGTTAGACAAGATCACAGACAAATCTACTCCCGCCATATAATAATTGGCAGCCCATTCAACGTGAGCCCAAAATGCATGACCTTATTCTCGACTCTTATCATCTGCACTATAGGAACGCAACTAAATTTTAAATATTTATTGACCAACTTAAATTGACTTCAGCGGAAAATGTGAACATAATGAATCCGCCAAGGTGTTATATTGGTAGGAGAATTGCTTGGATTCGTCTCAGTATCTTTTGATACCTTCTCTACAAATTACCAACCGTTGCATGTAACCTCCGCTGCCGATATTAACTATTTAGTTTTATGTTTTTTCAGTTACTTAGATAATGACACATACCTTCAGGTATTACGCAGATCAAAAATGCATACATGATTGATTGCGTAACTCTTCCAACCGTTCAATAGTATCCCGCAAATCTTTAGAGGGAACAACAAAAAAGAGATGATAATTTCATATCCAATGCTTTGGGGCAAATTATATGACATTTAAAATGGGATACCCAGTTCCATGGCGCCAGGAGGGGAATGCCATGTAAAGCAGACTGTAGATAAGTCCAATGGCCACGGACAGCACATCCAGAAGCTCCTTCGTCTGATCTTGAGTGCAGGGTAAAAACATCCTATTACGTTCTTGTCATACAACACTATGGCCGCAAACACAAGCAATGACAAAAACATGTGCACGAAATCGACATCCCGTAGTTTATATTTTACCGCTTTGAGCACTCCACGGATCGGGCTCATGGACTGAAAAGTGTAGAGCCCTTTCAGAGTAGGCCACCCGCAGTACACCGTCCCGTCAGAGCCCTTGAAACTATGTGTAAAAGATGCTAGAAAAAATGAGAGCCCACAGCAAGCGAGGATAATTTACGTCATGTAATTGGGGGTGTGGTCGCACTGCCTGGATTTGGAGACAAGGAGGCAAAGCTGTTGGAAAAGAAAGAGGGTGCCCGTGGGCAGCAAGTTTCTTAGATAGGTTGCGCTGGCCCAGTTTAATCAACACACACAAACTATGGTAGGTTAGCATGGCTCATTCGAAAAAATGGTGCTGACCCGAGAGATTTAACCATCCACCCCGTTGCCGCTTAACCGCAACCGCCAACACTAACCTCCTGACCTAACATTAACCGCGGTGGCAAGAATTAACATCGACTGCATGGAATGAGTCAACCGCCATCGAACATTAAAAGTGACCGTCAAGTAGTTACGTGCAGTTCCCGATTGATTCTTCCCGGCCAGTTTTGAATTTATTCTTCCCGGCCAGTTTTGAATTTATTCTTCCCGACCAGGTTTGAATCTTGAATTATCCCGCCTTTCAAATGTTAGTAACCGCTTAAGCTCGCCCATTTAGTCCACACACAGCATTCCTGTGATAGATATCCAAGCCCTGGACGGCCCAACAAACCACATACTGTCAATGCCATCAGCAAAGCTTGCGAGGAATAGGGCTTCTTCCAAGTTTGTCTGTTATTCATTTGTTCTATTTGTTTTACCTGTTATAACTATATAACATAACAATGATGATAGGTATAAAGCTTCACAGTGCATAATTATCGAGGATAAAAAAATTGGATGAAATTTCTGTCTACGAACTTTTAACATTAAGTTTTAGGGCCACTCATTGTTAACTTCATAATATTTTTGATTCGGGCGATAAATCATGGGGTTTCCTAGAAGGTAATAGAGAAAATGGCGGATGCTCATCATCCATTTTTTGAGCAGCCGGAGGATGGAAAGGATAAATATGAAGCTAAAGGCCATCAGAAACCTGTTGTGTACGGAACCAGCTTCACTGCGTAAAACCCAAAAGTTCTCGAGTGGACGGGTTTTTTGATGCGTATTGTTGGAAACACTGATACCCAAGCACTTGAATGCTGGCCTCCAATTCTTCAGTATATAATCTGTCCTCCGTACGAAGTTTTTTTTTATGGACAACCTTTTGTGTTAATGGAGGTGTTGACATTTTTAACTTTCATGTGTGCAGAGATGCAGGATTGGAATACTTGACTGAAGTAAAAAAGGTGGCAGTAAAGCTTCTTTCTGCTTTGTCAGAGAACCTTGGGATTCCTTGTATTTTGGAGAACATGATGGGATATGAGTGATTGTTCTTGAATTATTATCCGCCATGTCCAAACCCAGATATGGCATCTGGTGTGAGCAGCCATTCTTATGTGGGTTTAATACTGTTCTCTCCAAGACGACGTGGGGGGGGCTTCAGGTGTTCCATAATGACAGAGGCAACCCATTGGCAATGCTTTTGTGATTAATGTGGCAAACGTTTTGCAGGTACTTCTAAGTTCTAACCACATTTCAAAAATGAATAAAATTTTATATATTCATACAAAATAATTGAAGTTGAATTTCTTCCAGGTACTAAGCAGTGGAAGATTTCATAGTGCAGAGCACCATGCTGTGGCTAGCTACAATAGAATATGGATATCCATTCTATTATTTTGCGGACCAGAGAGTAACACTTCAATAAAGCCTATTCCGGAAGTTATTCGTGAGAACAATCCAGTGAAACACAGATCGTTTACATTTGGGGAGTATGTAGCATATTTTCATAATAGGTCTCACTTTGGGAAGGCTGACAACTTGGCTTTTGCCAGGATCAGCTAAAAGACTTCAGAACCCTCCAATAATATTTGCTGCCAAGATCATGATTGATCTCTATATTGTTTCTTGACGTTAGCCACAGGTTGTTTCATTCCTACACTAGTCGTAAACATATGCAATTATTTTGAGGTCGATCAAGGCATATTGAGGCCTCTTCCCATGTGCTCTTTTTTCTTTATATTTTTAATTTGTTGATTTCGCATAAATAGTTATGGATTACATAATTGTTTAAATTATGAGTCTTATTGGTTAGTTATGATAATATATTAATTACTAAGTCGGTGGTTTGTATAGTGGGGTAAAGCTCTGAGATTTGTTTCACAAGAGACAAAATAAATAATGTTCCAATTAAACTCATTCAAATGTTGACACGTGTTTATTGGCTGGTTTGGGTGGGGAGAGATCTATTGTACAATTTCTGGTTTGGGTGCTTCATTAGCTTGGAGGGTGGTTTTGTCTATGTGAATTCTATCTGGGAGGTCATTTCCCATTTAGCAAGATGTAGTTGGCGTGGGCAGCGTTGTGGCAACCCTTTTGCAACTTGACAGGTGTTGTGTGCCAAGCTCAATAGATGTTTATGGTGTGGCATGGTGGCTTCAATCAGTAGACGTGAACATCAAATACTCATTTTGCAAAGGGATCTGCAAATATCAATATGTTCTTAAGCATCAATGAGCTACACTAGTACTTGAATCAATCCTTTAGCGAGAAATGAGGGCTTATTCTTTACATAAGAAACATTTCTTTGGTAGCTACGCATTAACATGGCTTATTTTCAATGGGCTTGTTGATGTATTACGATTTAGCCTATGTATGGTGATTGATAAGACTTCTATTAAGCATGTATTGTTTTGGGTGGATTTCATTAAATATTATTTGGTATCCCTTACTGAAAATACATGGTTGGGCCATTACCAAACTTAACATCCTTGCTCAACATGGTTTTGGCTCATCTATGTGTAGTATGAAAGGGTATTATTTCTCATGTAAGCCTTCTTTACAGAACACACCACGATTAAAAAGGGTGCCATGGAAAGCTTGGTACAGAAGGCGAGAAGGGATGAGAAAAGAGAAAAATGAATATTACTTGCTATGGGGTTTTTACATGTTATAGTGATTATGTTTGGAATATTAGCGGGGTGCTCTACTTACCATTGCATTCAGTCTCATTTTTGAAAATATCATGACATCGAGTTTGCTTAAGATGACACAAATTGAAGGACCCTTATTTTTTTTCAATTTGTTCCCAAAATTGTTCAAAAAGTAAAGATTTATGTGTTTAAAAAATTCATTGTTTACATGTGTATCCAATTTTGAAATGGTTTTCAAATCATTTTCTTGATTCAAAATTTTATGATGCAGCTGGAAATGTCTATATTAATTTTTGGTTTCCTTATTGTTAGGGCTTCCCTTAGCAAAGGAACAAATGGTTTATCTATAAATATGCATAAACTAATTATTTATCAAAAATTAGATTAAGCATAAGTAGAATACTGGTCAGTGGTTCAAACCTTGTATTTAATTACTAACTAGAATCAAACTTTATTGATTGTGAATGTCTACAGGATAAAACATGAAAGTGATACTCTAATTGATAGTGTTTAAATTGTATGATGTAATGGATTTTCTTTAGTTGAAAAAATAATGAATACAAGAATTAGACAGATTATTTTCAATCACACTAATAAATAGCTAAAAATGAATTGAAAATGTTATCTATCTAAAAATTTGATTGAAATATGGAAACTTAGGATGAAATTCAAACCAAAATCTCAAGGAGATAAAAATCTTGTTTTGAGTAATCTACTCATATCTAGTGCATAGATTTTTTGTAATTATTTTACATTCAATTTTGTAGTGTATTTTGTTTAAAAACAGAAAAAAAGTTGAAGCTGCAGCCTCCCTCCACATTCCCTAGCCTCTCTCAGCCACCTTTCCAATTGCTTGCCAAGTGTAACAATAAAAAATAGCATGAAATGTGTATATGCCATTTCCTTAATGTTTTTATACTTGTACGCTACCCAAGCAGATCACCTTATTTGTTGGCAAACTTAAAATTTTATAAATAGTAATTATACATATCATTATAATAAAGGTATTATTATTATTATTATTATTATTATTATTATTATTATTATTATTATTATTATTATTATTATTATTATTATTATTATTATTATTATTATTATTATAATACTCTGTCATATATATTTAATAGTATAGTATATATTAATATTATACTATATAATATAATATTATTATATATGTTATAAGATAGTATAAGATTATAATATATTATATTAATAATAAGATAATATTATAATATTATAATAATATTATACATAATATTGTATAAAATGTCTGAATATGTGTTCTAGGCTTCTAGCTAATTATGGGACTTTTGTAAGATAGTTAAAAAAATACTCTTTTAGTTCATATTGTAATGTCTAGATGCATTTGCTAAATTATTATTGTCACTTATTTTCTGGCTCTATGCTTTTTGATTTACCTTTTATATCATGATGGACCACGTATGAACATACCTTATTGCTTCGACAACTACTAACAATCTATAAATTTAAAATTATCTATTTAAAAAAAATAAAATAATGAAATTTATCAGTTATAAGGGATTTATGATAGGCTTTTTCCAGTTCACTTTTCTAATTTGAGTGACAATTTATTGTTAGTGAAGCTTAAATGTAATTTGAACAATTTTTTCATCTAACTAAATGTAGATTTGAATAATGTTCCTTTCTTAAAATTTAAACTATTATTTCATATAATTTATTAGTTTTTTAAGTGCATGCACAACTTGATTATCAATTAGTTGTTTAAGTGCATGTGCAACTTGATTTAATTTATTTATTTGTGAATGAAGTTGTACATGAAAATAGTGTAGTATCCATGATACATAATGATATTAAATAAAATTAAATGTTATTATTATATATAATTTATAATTGTATTAGCCACTTTGAAAATTACATAATTTTTTTTAGACAATTTAAATTTGTGTACTTTTAAGTTATTTCGTGAGGTACACATATTGAGTTTTTAAAATCCCCAAAAAGTCATATTATTGTGAGTTGGTACATCAAAATAAAATATATTAATAGTACAAATTATATCCAAGAGGATTTTATAGGTTTTGTTTTAAAACTCTTTAAAAGTCAATGTTCATCAGACCCAGATATTGAAATGTCTGGATGGAAAGAATGACTCACTATAAACCTACTATTCGTGCCACATAGATTGCAATACGTATTTAATGTTTATGGTGTGCCAGTTTTTTCATCCCTCAAATGAAAAGAAAATACTTAGCAAAGAAAATCATAAATTAAAGTACTTTACTATTATGGTAAATCGAATATGAGCTATGTTCAACTAACCTCTAGATTTTTTTGCATCATCAGGGCAATGGTATTATTAATGTGTAGGCCATGAGAAAATTATAATACAGAGTTATCAATAGGGAGTGCAGAGTGTAAATCTACTCAACCTAAAGAAGAAAAAATTAAAAATACATATGCACTCAAGAGAAAATATGTCAAATAATTAATATATTTTGATGCCTCATAAATCTCATCATATCCATGATTTTATCTTGAGGCTGCTTCTTACACAATCTTGAATGAGAATATAAGGAAATGAAATAATTGATTTCCATAGTGTGAAGAATTATAGAAGAAGATTCTCCATCTAAATATTTATGAAGATCATAATCCATGAAGAGCATTGTAAAACCAAAGTCTCCATCTAAATTTTTATGAAGATCATAATCTATGAAGATTTGGAGACATTTATTCAAGCCTTTGAAGAGGCAAAATAATCCTCCCACTCCCACCTCCCCATGCCCCCTAAGTAAATATATGTTAAATATGTTGCACTTGAGGACTATATAGTGATTTGTAGCTACATGGAGGTATTCACAACAAAATGTGATTATTTTTAAATAAACTCTCAAACTGTAGGGTAATTAGAGCCTATTGTAACCTATAGGTTCGATGAGACTATTCTCAAAGTAAAGGTATGGTATGTAGTAGTGTTAAAGTTATGAAGAAAGAGGTTTGTGATGCTCTAAGAATTTTGATAACATGTAGGATCTATTAATCTCATATTTGATACCCTTTCTTGTGTCACGTTTAGATGGATATAATGTATCAATTGAAATACTATGTAGAGGAATTTTGTCCATCATAATATCTATAAGACCTAGTAGTGTAAAATCCTTGTCATACTATCTAGAGTATACCTTGTGTTTTGTGAGATAAATTGGTGATTTAGATGTTTGTTATGGATATGTGAATAATTATAGAAAATAGTTATCTATACATTTAAGCACGTGTATCACAATAATCACATGGAATATCATCCCTATATATATAATAAGCGGAGTTATACAAAATTCATTGAGAATGATGTGGTAATGAATTGATGTTTTAGGATGGAGATGCTTACATACCATGGAGGCAAGCACTATTTCAATTCCATTTTGATCAACCTTTTCTAGGTAATACCCAATGTTTTTAGCTCCGTATATAACATTAGGAGTAATAAGTGAGTGAAAGAGGTGAATATTTGCCTAAATATCCTTAAATCTAAGTTGATGACATTATTTTATTAAGAGTGGTAATGGAAGCATACTCTTTGGTTTATCTAGTCTCATAAGCTAGTAGAAAATTAAAGTGTGGCATATATATATATATATATATATATATATATATATATATATATATATATATATATATATATATATATATATATATATATATATATATATATATATATATATATATATATATATATATATATATTCAGTACACTTAACTTTATATACAATTAAAACATGTTAGTAATTACATTTTGAGTTGTTAAATCACATAGCTTTGGTTTTGTAAAAAAATTCCCAAATACCATATATATCTGAAAAAGGATTTTAAGATATGTAGTTTGGTTAAATCATAGTATTGTGTCCCATGAGGTAGCCACCAAATATATAAAAAATAAATCTAAAAATATAATTTAAAAACTTTGATAAACTTTAGAAAATTGTGGTACACTTTTTTTTGTGTGTTTAACCCCTTTTAGAAATAATGATTTAAAAAACTAAGATATCCTAATTAACCAAGGCATAATTTAATCTAAAAATTAGGCCAATTAAATTATTTTATATTCTATTGATATTTTGATAAGATATACTAAATCTAAGAATATGTTAAATATAGAAAGTGTGACATTCAATACTCTGATCATAGAAATGTGAAAGAGGAATTTTTCTTAGCTTATACATTGATTCGTAGGTAGGTCTAATTACTATAAGTATAGGTGTAGGATTGGACTATCTAAATATTTGGATTGAGTCATCATATTTTTAATATTTTCTTTATTTTAGTTCAAACACTTATGTTACCCTTTAAATACTAGAATTGATGTTAGTGACCTAATTCTGCCACTACTATCATATAAAAAATAGTAAATATTTTCTATAAATTTCACCTACATATATTAGGGTTCATTATTCCCTTTTATATTTTTTATTTTCATCATGTGCAAGGTTCTCAATATAAATATTTTACTCAAAAATGAATGTTTTCCAATTAAGGTATGCCACCTTTCAAAACATGGGTTAGTTAGCTCAAGTGAAGTCTAGCTAACCTCAAATATCTCTTTGTCAATGAGTTCTACCTACATAGCCAATTCCCCAAAGAGGGCCTTTGATCCACACCACGGGGCCCAAGACCAGGTTGTGTGAAGGATAGTCAAGTTATGGCTACATAGTCTATGAATATGAATTGTAATATTCAGATGGAATAAGTAGAACACATTCAATAGAGAAAAAGTCTTGATTTTCAATAAATGAAACTTCTATTCATTAATGGATAATAGGGAAAAGAATATAGATTACAATGTCAATAGTGCATGAATATTAATTAGATGCTCAGGGCAAGTAAATTTTTACAAATTCATGTAACAACGTCAATCTTATTTCAATAGCTACATATGTGCATGCAATCTCTGAACTAGATGCATATGCTAAATTTATAACATGTTTGCATACAAATGTAGTAACAACTATTTTATGAATTGGCCTCTATGGTGGCATGGTATTTAAGATTTTTATGGTGGCAATGATAATAATTATCAATTTTCAAACCATTCCCAACAATCCCCTTCTATTCACAGTAAAAAGGAAAGGCATGGGATTTAAATGCTAATTTTTAGTTCCATTCCAGTTTCCAAGCCACATGGTTGATTTAGACTGATAAGTGGTTGAGATGAAGTGGATCTAGAGGAATGAATGTGGATTTGTGGCCAAGTACCCATGAGGTATATAGCCTATGATATAATAGAGTGTGCAGTAAGGTATGTAGGCTTTGATCTGCAGTGATTATTACACTAAATTATATGATCTAGTATAGGACTTGTGTACAAGGTTATTATCTATACTCTTACAAAGTAGTGAATATTATTGTGTGAGGGGTGAAAGATCTATATAGAGGATAAAATTAGGAGTGAAGTTGATTATGTAGATGCTACACATATATCATTCACCATTTTTTAAAGATCAATGATCTCCATTACATCATTTCATAGTTATGGGACCTGCATCTAATTTTATTATGAAGTGTACCACTTAACTTGGTCATTATATTACCAAAACTTGACCATTGTGAAAACTTGATGTGTGTCATGGTGAGTGTATGTGTCTATCACATCAATGATCTATTCCTACTCTATGAGGTGTGAGTGTTTAATATCTAAATTAGAAGGATGTTGTGTTACTACTTGGCTCAAAAAGTGGTGGATTATAAGGTTTTAAAATCTCCACAATGAAGATTACGTGCATGCCCATGTACTAAGGTAGATAAAAACAAAAGAGATTATCACCAATTATGTGTAGAAAATTTTAAGGACAATAGTGTATAGGTTTGATCTTATAGTGTGGACATTTAAAACACTTCTTTTGAAGTTACAACCAAACTTTATCACCAACCTTGAAAGGATGGGCAATGTGATGTGTTTTGTGTTGATATTTGTATTTTTATTTAGTGTAAGAGAAAATTTATTGAACCTGTTGGTGAATAAACTAGATGTTTTGCATAAAATTCTCAGCTTTGTCCAATTTATGTTACTATGTGTATTACTTAGTACCTGATGGTGTGTAGTAGGATATGTTTAGAGGTGTCAAAGGTTGAAATCAAAGACATTTCTACAATATATTATGACCTGAAGACCTATGATGATCCCTATTATAGGTGTGTGGAATGTACAAAATATTATCATCCAAAGTGTGAGCATGCATGTAGTTTTACATACATAGAAGATTAACAAACGTGTGACTAACCACTTCAGTTTACCTATCTATCTATGGATGAAACATTGTAGATGATTCAATTGATTTCCCATTAAATATCAAAATGTTTTCCAAAAATAAATCATAGATCATGATCTGAGACAATGGATGTAGGGAACCCAAAATCAACCCAAACATGGCTAAAGAAAGCATGTGTAGAACCATCTAAATCCATGTCCTCTTTATAGGTAATTGTTAACTAATTTGACCATAATTCAAATTAGGTAAAACCCATATATAGTTTAAAAATTTTATAGGGGTCTCCTAAAGTGTAAAATGTGTACCATGGTCTTAATGAGGGCAACATTATGTTTTATCCTTGTCATATTTATCTTAGTTGGTCTTAAGTCATTCTAAGGTCACATTTTGAGTCATTTAATGGAGTGGTATGGTTTCCTTGAAAATGAAAGTGTTTAAATAGGATATTAAATGTCCTACATGTTATAATATGTTAGGGAAACAATTTTGAGACTGACAAACTATAGATGCAATGTCCTTCCAAGAAGATCAAGTAGTTTCATGTGGTTTTAGGTAGTTATGCGATGTGTACAATAGTCTGGGCATGTGGGAAGACTTTAAAAGTGACTCTTAATATCTAAATAGTTAAATTTCATGCATAGGTAGCTTTGAAAATCTCAAAATAGTAAAACATGGCTTCTCTTTCCCATTGTTCTCCTAGACAAGCTAAAAAGGTCAACTAGTCTTCCTTCATTACAGACAAGAGGAGATGAGTTGGAGTATATGAGCTTGGTCGATGGTATTATTCCATTTATACTTTTAGTTTATGGTAATAGTTATAGGTTTAGTTATTTATTCTTCATGAACCCTTACTAAGAAGGTTAGCTTTTAAACACTGCTTGCACATTCCCATCACCTCATTTTTCCTTCTCTATTTGGATTAGTTTGAGTAAGCTATGTGGTGTATGTGTTCTTGAAGGAGATGATCATCTCTATTACAGTGTTTTATTTTAGTTTACATGTGTAATGAAAATTAGAAAGGCATAAACATCTCAATCTCCTAGTATAAGACCCCGTTGAGTCTACAGATAATGTTCCATCAGTTATAGAGGCTTATTTATCAATTTTTATATTTAGAAAAAGGGTAATACAAGTTGATATGTTTTTACAATTTCTTGTGACATGATGATCAATTTTTAATTTAATGTTTGAGTCTCAAGAGTAGCATTTGGTGAAATGCAAGGCATAAAACACAAGCACAGTCAAGTTTCTTTGTGACTACCACCTATAATCATGTAAAGTTAAAACTTAAATAGTCATGGTGATGAGACATGAAGGTTTCAAGGTTTTTAAATGTATCTCAAGGTGAGAATAATAAGATTTAGATACTTAAATAGCTAAAGATTGGTTATGAGAACCAATCCACCACAAATAGTTCTATATGTAGTAGCATGTACAGGCACTCTCTAATAGTGGTTTGAGTTTCAATCTAGTAAGGGTAGATTTGTTTTTGTATGAAGCTGTCTGAGCTTAAATTAAATATTTAGTAAGGTTTGAGAGCATATAAAATACCATTGTGACAATGGTAAGGTCATTATTTGCATTCAAACTTGAGTTAAATGTTTTCAAGTTTTGAAATTTGCAATTGAGACACTTTACCTTAACTTATCTGAATCACATTTTTCTCATAAAATATGTTATCTCATGGTGAAGTGCCTTATATTATAGACATGCCTAAATTTTTCCATATTGTAGCCCAAGCCTAAGGGTAATGTATTCACAAAATAAAGTCATTCCTTGATCAAGATATGATTATGTTTGAGTGTTTTCTAACTCAGATGATTTTGACTTAAAAGACTAAGTAAACACTATGCTAAGATGACTAAAAGCAACCAAACTTGTAGGGACCTTTAATATTGAGTGAAACTATGCTCTCTAGGCATGAGAAGAGCTCAGATAGGTGTGGGATAGCACCTATAACCTTAGGAGAAGTCAAAGAAGGTGCAATCCAGGGTTAAGACATACACCATCACTTACATGAGTCTTTATTTCCCCTAAATTATGTTAGGAATATATAATGTAGAAAAATAATAATGAAATAAAGACATAATTAAAATTCATAAAACACAGTAGAAAAGAGACACAAATTTAATGTGATTCACCCAATATCGGCTATATCCACATATAAACTGCCACTCCTTATTATTCAGTCCATCAAATGAAGGGAAAAGCTTGCAATACATACACTACAATATCCTCTTCACTCTCTTATATTTTTTTTATCTAATTACAATGCCTTCATATCAAAGGAGGGTTATAAACTAGGGAAAAAATGCACTAACTTAATTTCTACCATTAGATCTAAAATCTAAATTTAAATTGCCTAGATTAACTATGAAATTATAATATTTTATAATGCATTTTTCAAAAAATATTACTTTGAGGGCACTACCCCCAAACCCTTGTCAGGGGGAATCCAAAATAAGTCACTACCCCCGTGGACCCCCATGGTGACCATAGTGTGGGGGGTGTTTCCCCCCCACACCCACCTATCAAGAACTAGGCATTAAAATAAGATTAGGCTCCACCATTTAACAATATCCCACATGGAGACTGATTGTTGCAACTCCACCGCTATAACTCTATCTTGGAATTTTCTTTGAACTTTAACCCTGACATGTTTTTCATCTTCCTTATTATCCTTGAAAACCTATTGAAGTTGAATAACTATTCAAATTATCTTTAGTGACTGCCTTTGCTATCATATCTGAAATATTATAAATCTTATGGATCTTTTCCAACTTCAATTGACCATCCTCCAAAACTAAATGAATCAAGTGATACTCATGTTTTATATGTTTGGTTATTAAGTGGAATGCTAATTTCTTTGATAATTAAATTGCAATCCGGCTATCAATGTAAAACCTATTATCTTTCCACTTATGCCTCAATTCTTCCATGAACATTTGCATCCATATCATCTTCTTACTAGTTTATGTAGTTGTAACATATTCTACCTTTGTAGTTGACAAAACAACTATCTTCTACAATTTTGAAATCTAACTAATTGTTGTGTTACCAACAATGAATACATAACCTATGGTGTTCCTCTTGCCATATAAATCTCCAACAATGTCTACATCAACATATCCTTCTAAGGTAACATCTGACCCTTCATAGTATAAATGCCTATCAATGGTCCCTTCAAGTACTTCATAATCCACATGATTGCATCCTAATGCTCTTTTCCTAGATTATTCATAAACCTACTAATAAATCCCACTGCATGAGCAACATCTAATCTAGTGCACATCATAGCATACATTAAAATTCCAACTGCTGAAGTATATGGCACTTTGGTCATGTAATTTATTTCTTCTTATGTTTTAGGACACTATTCCTTGCTTAATTTGAAGTGACCTCCCAAAGGTGTACTCACAAGTTTTGCATTTTGCATATTGAAATTGAATAACACCTTCTTCATGTATTCTTCTTGAGACAATGTCAAAATCCTATTTTCATGTCTCTTGTTATTCTCATACTAAGTATTTTCTTTGTAGCACCCAAATCATTCATTGCAAATGAATCTGCTAGTTTTATTTTAGTTCATTTATATCATGCATGTTAGACCCTACATTAAGCATGTCATCTACATATAATAACAAGATAATATAGATGCCATTATCTAATCTGTTAAAGTAAACATAGTGGTTAGAATGACATCTACTACAACCTTGTTATATCATAAACATGTCAAATTTTAAATACCACTATCTTGGAGCTTGTTTTAGGTCATACAAACTCTGCAACCTACACAAAATTTTCTCCTTACCTTTGACTTCATATCCTTGTTGCTACTCCATATATATTTCCTCCTCCAAATCACCATGAATGAATGCAATTTTTACATAAAATTATTCAAATGGTAAATCTTCTACTTCTACCAAACTTAAAATAGTTCTTATAGAAGTCATTTTAACTACTATAAAGAATATTTCATCAAATTCAATACCTTTATTTTGTGCAAACCCCTTTACAAGTATAGCCTTGTACCTCTTTTTACCTCCATCTTAGTCTTTCAACCAATAAACCTATTTATTTTGTAATGATCTTTTACCTATAGGAAATTGTACCAAATCCCATGTTTGGTTATGTACCAAGGAGTCCATCTCCTCTTTCATGCCTTGCTCCCACTTCTTTCTATTTTCTACCTACATTAATTCTTTGTAGCTTTCTGGCTCACCACCATTCATTAATAATAAATATTAAAGTGAAGGAGAATAACATTTAGGTAGTCTACTTACTCTAGTAGATCATCTAATTATATTTCTAGGATTTTTAGGTACTTGTAGTTGTTACACATTCTAATTTTTTGGCACTTTTGAAATTTCATTTCCAGTAATTTCATCTAGTAATACATAGTCTATATTTGACATTTCCAGTTTGTTTTCCTATAATTGATCTCTATACATGATCTTTTCATTAAAGATCATATCTCTGCACCTAATGATTTTTCAATATTAAATATCTCATAAAGGGTAACCAAAATCATTAACTTCATATCCAATAAAAGTGCATTTCTTGGATTTTTCCTCAAGCTTGGTTCTATTTTCTTTATCAATATGGACAAATGCATCACAACTAAAAGTCTGTAAAAAATATTAATCTACCCTTTAACCTATCCATACTTCCTCTATAATTCCACCATGCAAAGGACTTGAAATATCTCTATTTATTAAGTAAACAATAGTATCTATAGAATCTACTCAAAATTGTAAGGGCAACCTTACATGCAATCTCATGCTCTGTGCATGCTCCATGATTATCCTATTCATCCTTTATGAAAAACTATTTTATTGTGGTGTTTTTAGAACCATATTCTCTCTATGAATCCCATGGGATGAATAGTAATTATCAAATTCATTGCTACAATATTCACCTCTATTATCTGATATGACACACTTCAACTTATTTCTTGTATCATTCTCAACCAAATCTTTTCATTTCTTAAAAGTATCACAAACATCATATTTATTTTGTATGCAAAAAACCCAAGTTTTTCTAGTTGCATTATTGATAAAAGAAACATAATAATAAGAGCCACCAAGGGATGATACTTGAGTTGGTCCCCATACATTTGTATGCATAATCTCTAAATTTCCATCCTTCTCTATCCTACCAACTCTAAGAAATCTAACTCTCTTATATTTTACATACACATAGTGCTCACAAAAATTCATATCCACCTTCTTCAAATCTAGCAACAAATTCTTTGAGTGGAGAACTTACAACCCCTTCTCACTCATGCGCCCAAGTCTGTGGTGCCATAATTTTATATCCACTTTTGTAGAATTTAGAGAAATAGAAGAATCAACATCACTATTATATAAATATAATGTACCTACCTTCTCTCTTTTTTCTATTACCAATTATCCTTTAGTGACCTTCCATGAATTTTCTATGAATGTAACTATGCAACCCTCCCTTCCTAATTGCCCTATTGTAATTAGATTTCTTCTCAACTTAGAAACATGCCTTACCTCCTTCATCAACCATTTGTTTCCATTCTATAATTTTATCTGTATCATACCATTTCCTACAATTTTATAGGGTTTACCATCACCCAAAGAAACTTGCCCAAAAATCACCTTGAACATAGTTTTGAAAATATTTCTTATGGGGTGTAGCATAAAATGAATCTCCTAAATCTAACACCCAAGAGTCATTAATATTATCTAAGGAAAGGATTAAATCATCTTGTAACACATCACCTACTATATTTGCTTCCCAGTTTTTATCTTTTTGTCCATCTCATTGTTTTCTTTTTAGAAACCAATAATCTTTCTTCAGGTGTCCTTTCTTCTCAAAAATCTAACACACTAATGTTCCTCTAGATTTAGATCTATGATTTTTAGACTTCCCATAATTCCCTAGGCCATTTCCTCTATCCTTTTGTCTTCCCCTATTCTCGATAGTCAAATCATTACCTAATGTCTCACCTATGATTTTCTATCACATTTATTCATTAAGGATAACACTAATAACATCATCAAACTTTAAAGTGTTTGAGCTAGAGACATAATTGCTCATGGCCATGACCAAGCCATTTTAGCTTTCTAAAAATGAGCATAGAATCAAAAGATCCCTAACCTCATCATCAAATTTTACTCCTATAGAGATTAACTAATTTTTGGTCACGTTAAACTCATTTAAATAGTCAACAACATACCCACCTTCTGACATTTCTATATTAATTAAATACTTCATAAGAAATACCTTGTTTGAGGCTGAGGGTTTTTCATACACTCTATCTAATGACTTTACCACATCTGATGTTATCTTTTCTTTTGAAATATTTAAGGCCACTAATTTTGTTAGGCACAACCTTATTATTCCTAGTACCTTTCTATCAAGAACCTCCAAGTCTTCATCCTTCATAGTCATTGGCTTCTTTGTTATTCTTCCCAATGGTAAAAAATATCTTTTTGACATAGATAGTCTTCCATTTGCATCTTGGATAGATGATAGTTTTGGATTTTGAAATTCATGACCTTAAAATTGCCTTATTTTTCTATTGCTTTCACTCAAACTAGGAAACCTCTTTTCCTATGAGTTTATCTACCAAATAAAACTTTGGCTCTGATACCAATTGTTAGGAATATAGAATGTAGAGTAATAATAATAAAATAAAGATAGAATTAAAATTCAAAAAACATAATAGAATAGATACATAGATTTAACATGGTTCACTGAATATGGGCTATGTCCACATAAAAATTTCTAGTCCTTATTATTCAATCCAATAAATGAAGGCAAAAATTTGTAATACACACACTATAATATCCTCTTCAGCCTCTGAATTTTTTTATCCTGATTAAAATGACCTCATATGAAAGGAGGGTTAAAAATTAGAGCCAAAAAGCACTAACTTCATTTCTACCATTAGATATAAAACCTAATAGTAAATGATCCATATTAACTATGAAATTACAATATTTTATAATGCATTTTCAGAAAATTTTGCTTCAGAAGTGCTACCCCCAAACCCTAACTAGGGAGGTCTCCAAAATAGGTTACCACCCCCTAGACCCCCATGGTGACCCTAGTGGGTGGGATTTACCCCACCCCACACTCCCCATATTGGGAACTGGGAATTAAAATAAGACGATGTTTCACCATCTAACAAATTGCAACCTACAGTTAGTACATATAGTAGACTAGTTCTTGGTAGTAGTAAGAGCATGACCTGCAGACACAGATGAGTCCATTCAACTATGAAATGGTATTATTGACAATAATAGGATATCAGGTCATAAATTACAAAGTTCAAGTTTTAAATTTCACCTATAGGAATCCCATTTTCTTGAGATGAGTGTATATTATCTAATATAGTCATTGATTAGCCTGTCTCTAGTCAAATGGAGAACACATATATGAATGGTTGGAAAAGGTGTTAGGTGAGTAAAAAATAGTTTGAAACATATTAAATCTTATACAAAACATATTCATGTGATCCTAATATGCAAGGATAGAGCAAAGATGAGATTCAAACCTTAACCTACAGTAATTTCAAATTTTATCTATGGTCCTCCCCATCCCATAAGTCTATCTTGAATATTTGATGTGTTGAGGCGTCTATGGGTGTGATAAATCTATGAAATAGTCTATATAATATCAAAATTACCTAAATAATTTTTACATAGCCTCATCTTATCCAAATAAATAATGAAAGTACCCTTTATTTTATCTCAGATAAAGGGCACTCCTTGGCAAGACAAGACTATAAGTAAAGGACATAAATGGTGATAAGGTGAAAGGGGGAATAAGAAACCTTGTAAAAAGGTGTGAATAGTTTTAAATGAGATTTTAATATGTGAATAATCATTCAAATTAATTGAAAATCACTCAACGGTGGTCATGAGCCATCAAACATAGTTGGCCTATTAGGCCCAAGACTAGACCTAAGACCGACAAGGGTCTAAGTTCATTCACATAACCATGTGATCTTTATAATTCCATTTATAGTCCTAAATGGGAGGTATCAGTTTTAATATATCCATTGGTTTGTAGAGAGTTACACTAAATTGGTCATTTTGACCCAATTCTATGACATGGGTATCCAAAATGCAAGAGAAATCTTGTGAGGCCATTTTCAAATACTCATATATATACAAACACATTTTATGGTACCTCAAAGATCTAGGGTTGGTTGAGTAGGGTAATAAGCTTAATATTTGTGCAATTTATTTGGATTTTTATCATTTGGTTTTTATGAACCATTATGAACATTCTAAGACACCTAAAACCATCTCAAAACCTTGGTTCATACCCGATGGAGGAAATATGAAGGGTTTTGCATATGAAAGGGATAGTTTGGACATAGAAGTTATTTTTAATTGTTGAATACTCTATTAGGATATTAACATTGATCTGGTCTATACTATCTCTTATAAAAATAGATCTAATTAAGGGTTTTTTATAGGATTTGACTTGCTTTGAAGATATAGAGGAAAATTCATAGATGAAGGCCATTTAAGGAGGTTAATATAGAATTTTTATAACTCCATACATTCATTTAACACAAAATGAAATCATAAAAAAACCTATATGCTAATCAGTTCACTATAGGCAGCCTTAGATAGATAGTGAAAATTAGAAGTGACTTCATAGTGAGAAGATAATAGGTTTGATAGTGTATCTTTTTGAGGTCTACCTAATATCATAAAAGGCAAAGGGGTTATAAACAGGACTCCTAACACATATTTCATGAATTTATTTGAGTAACTTCTACCCACTTTGATGACAAGTATGAAGATTGAGCCCAAGAGGGCAAATGAGTGATTGTTGATAGGGAAAACAAGTACCAAGGGGAATG
Organism: Torreya grandis; assembly: GCA_037957365.1. Taxonomy (NCBI): domain Eukaryota; kingdom Viridiplantae; phylum Streptophyta; class Pinopsida; order Cupressales; family Taxaceae; genus Torreya; species Torreya grandis. The sequence goes on along the minus strand of JARHVA010004824.1, from coordinate 347,211 downwards.
ATATAAGTTATGGAGGCATCCGATGACTATCACTAACTTTTTATAACCTCTTTAAGATAGTTTATATTTATCAAGGCTTCTTTTATTAGTTTTTAGATGTCAAGAGATGATTCATCATGAAGGCAGTTTCAAGAAGGCTACTTGAGGTATCTATGCTAACTTAAAGAGTTTGTCATGATTTAGGTATACACTTATTCATGATAACTTATAGACCTATTTTCATACTTCATTATCCTATAATGTAAAATTTCCTCATATCTTGACACTTGTTTTTGTGACCCTCAATCTTCACTTTTTCTCTCTCTGCTTTTGTGCTCCACAAATACAAGCCATTTTGGCTTTTGTAAGAAATCCACACCTGGTATGGTGAATCCCTATTAGTTTGAATACTATATTTACCTATGAAATAAATATTTTCAATCTATTCTTTATTTTATGACTTTCTTTTCTAAGTGTGTGAAGTGGTGCATAGTCAAGTGTCTAGTGATAAGCATATATCCTTGCCTTCTCTTTACTCTTTTATGTTTGATACAAGTAGTTCTCCCCATAACATTTCACATGGGGTGTATCTATTTTAGTTTTATATATAAATTTGTAAAGGGTATCATTATTGTCTACAATTTAACCTTCTTTTCACTCACCTTGAGTAGTGCAATGCATATCACATCCATGTTTGAAATACTTATGTTAGTGCAATCTAGGATGTTGAGACTAGTGTTGTGAGTCATGTTTCATAATACAAGTGTTTCATAGTATATTGGAGATATTTATGGTGTATCACTTCATTATATTATTCTATTTTCATGTTTATTTCTATCCCTTTCCATCTAATGAAGCAATTAGTGTATGTGATAAACAAGTAAAGAGAAATCTAGGGATCTAGCCCTTCAACCTATTGGTTTACCTCTGATATAGTAAACCCATAGGTCTATAGGTAATCCAATGTTTCACTCAATCTATAGTGGGCTTGAACATCTATCTCTATAATTTAAGATTCAGTGACAATAGTTATGGCATGCCTAGTGGGATTATTATCTCAAGTACAACTTGTCAAGGTGAATGTTAGTCTTGAGAACATAACATCTACATATGGTGTTATAATTAACATTTGGTAACTCTATTCAAGGTATTATCTCATTGTAGACCAATTTTTATCATTTATTTATTCATACTTCATGATCCTTACTAGGTCAACTACTAGTAGAGATAACAATCCCATAAACCCACTACTTCAACTTGAACTTCCTCTTGAATCTCAACATCCTTAGACTATCTTAACATTAATAAAACAATAATACTTTGCAAGCCAAGAATATCAAGAGAGTGAAGAATAACTTGAGGATAACATGTCTAGGCAGTATGCCTTTCTATCGTTTAACATTGAGAATCCCACACACCTCAATGCATATGATTATATACCTCCTAATGTTATCAAGAGTGTTCTCACTTTAAATGGGGAAGGTCATGTCACTCCTAGTGATAATATTAGGAACTTATCTAACTTTTATAACTTTAAAAATATCACTGAGGTCAATATTGAAATTATACTACTTGTCATGTCCCTTAGGGGGATAGATCTTGATTGGTATAGGACATTTCCAAGAGGATATATCCTTAAATGGGATGATTTTGGAGAGTTTATAACATCAAGGTTTGAAGACAAAAATGATCACACATGACTTATTCATGAGCTGAATGTGATTCAAATAGGTCTTAAAGAGACTATGCATGAATTGAATGAGAGATTTTAAATAACTTGGTATAGGTTGCCTCCTCCCATGAGACCTCCTAAAATATTTGTCTTCCTTACATACCTAAGGGCTATTGGAACTAACATATCCATCACGTTTCTATCCATCATTAGTTACACCTTATCAAAATCTTATGACATAGCTATTAAAGCTCAGAATGGATCAATACAAGATAGAAAACTACCTCCAAAAGTCTCTATAGCCATTATTCCAAACACATCTTCTACTAATACAAGTGTTTCTCAATCCTAAATTCCAAAACCAAATCTTAAACTACCAAAAAAGGTAGAATATATCATTGATTCAAATGCAAGGTATAAGGCCTTAGAATCTTAGATTAGGAAACTACATCTACATTATGGAGTTAACCAAAACCCTTGCCCCTGTCCTAACTAATGAAATAGGTTCCCACATCCATAATATGGTTAAGGGAGAGGGAAAATCCATCCTAACTTCAATAAGCCATCCAATGCATATAACCCAACTTACATCTCCAACACAAGAGCCATGGTCCTATTTCATAGTAACTTGGTGCGATGAGGAAATGGAAACAAGGAAAATATATGGATGTAAATGAAGATGAAGGAGAAGCCTTGGTAGCTTAGGGATGAGTTACTCTTTTTATCATAAGATGAGAATTACATGCAAGCAAATGAAGGATGGCAACCCTAAAAAATGAACCTAACAAACTTTCTAGTGAATGACACATATGTCCTCAATTAGAATTCTTTAGTGGCAGCTATTACAAGAGAAAAGAGGAAGGATTTAGGATATTTTCATGGTGTTGACTTAAGTCTGAATAACCCTCCTATAAGGAATCAAGGTGTGAGTCCAAGTGTGACAGTCCCTACAACTTTTGCATCTCCTCAAAACAAAAATGTTGGAAGAGTGACTCAAAGTGCTCCAATACCTCAATCTAGAGGAACTTCTTTGCCTTCAAGAATGAAATAAAATGTGAGTGTTCCTACTTTGAATATTTTTGATTCTTTGAAGAGTGATAAGACTATTATCTCTCTTTTTAAAGTACTTCACATGCCCTATCAAAAGGATCTTCTTCAAGAGAATCTATCTCAAATTCACCTCAGCCCTAAACCATCAAGCCATGGTAATGTTTTACTCACTAATACTCCCATTAATATATTTAAGCCCTCTACCAAATATAAAAATCCCCCACCCTTCTACCTCACTTTTCTTATGGGAGATAAGCTTATTCACAAGTACGTTGTGGATAGTGGGGCAATTACCTCGGTGATGCCCAAGATTTTTGTAATTAAATTTGGTTTGGTATATGAAATATATATTAAGGGAGTGCTACAACTTGATGAGATACTAGCTAAGTCAGTGGGACTCGTCCAAGGTTTGAGAGTTCACATATGTCCTCAATCAAAATTCTTTAGTGGTAGCTAATACAAGAGCAAAGAAGAAGGCTTTAGGAGATTTTCATGGTGTTGACATAATTATAAATAACCCTCTTATAAGGAATCAAGGTGTGAGTCTATGTGTGACAGTCCCTTCAACTTTTACATCTCCTCAAAACCAAAATGTAGGAAAAGTGACTCAAAGTGATCCAATACCTCAATCTAGAGGAACTTCTTTACCTTCAAGAATGAAAGAAAAGGTGAGTGTTCCTACTTTGAATATTTTTGATTCTTAAAAGAATGATAAGATTATTATATGTCTTTGGAAATTACTTCACATGCCCTATCAAAAGGAGCTTCTTCAAGTGAATCTATCTCAAATTCAACTCAACCTTCAACCATCAAGCCATGGTAATGCTACACTCACTAATGCTCCCACTCATATAGTTAAACCCTCTACCAAATCTAAAAATCCCCCACCCTTCTACCTCACTTTCATTATGGGAGATAAGCTTATTCACAAGTACATTGTGGACAGTGGGGTAATTATCTCAGTTATGCTCAAGCTTGTGGTAGATAAATTGGGTTTGAGATATGAACCATATATTAATGGAGTGTTACAACTTGATAAGACACTAGCTAAGTCAGTGGGACTTGTCCAAGGTTTGATATTTTATTGCATGATTGTCCAGGCTTTCCAATCCTTTGAGATATATTAGTGGTTGATTTACCTACTCACTTTACTATCTACCTTTCAAAGGATTTCACAGCCAAGATAGGAGGAGACCTATCAAATGAATATTCCTTATTGGCCTTCAAACAAGGTATGGAGAAAGGGTAACTATTAGAACTCAACCATTAGATAAGTTTCATAGTAAGCCATATGTAGAAGAAATCTCTAATCTCAATTTTACAATCAATGATCAAGAGGAGTATGTTCTAGAAGATGGAGCATCCTCTAAGCTTGAAGGTATTTTTTACCTTTTTCTAATTGGGCATTATGGGAAATTTAAATGTAAAATGGTCCTCCTAAGATAATCCCCAAAATGTGATTAATGACATATGAAAACAATCTAAATCATTTAAAAGATGACATCATCTCCTGGGATGACCTCATCTAAAATAAAAATAAAATAATTTTTTATTATATAAAAATTACTAATTTTTTAAAATTAACTCACTTTGGTTAATATTTATCCAACTTATTTAATTCCATTTATTCTTTTTTTGGAAACTATAAATATTTTTTATTTTTTCCAAAATAATTATTTGGACATTAAATTTATATTTTCCATTTGTATTTAGTAAAAATATCCAAGAATCCCTATATCATAGAGAGGATCTTTCTTACATATTACATTGAAATTTAAAAAATTATTATGAATTATATATAAATATTTAATGGATATATATAATGGATATCAATATTATGTCTAAATAAAACCACATTAATTATAAAACTATATAATGATAGTCTATAATTACATTCAAGAAGTTATATCACCATGAATATCAATATTATTAACATGTAAAATTAATGTAAGAATGTTAATGTTACACTAAGAATATTAATGTTACCGTAAGAATGAATATTAATGTTAATAAGAATATTCATGTTAATGCCATAAGAATATTAATGTTATTGTAACAATGAATATTTAAATTAATAATAATATTCATGGTTTACAAAAATAATATTACAAGTGTAGTTAGAAAACAAAACAATAAATCATGTGCATTCATCATAGTGTTACTGTGCCATAAGAATAGGAAAAATCATATGCATACATAATTATATGCCATATGAATATTAATGTTACCATAACAATGTTAATTAGATTGTTTATGAATTCACGTTGTAACATGTAGCTTTACCATACATATTATTATGTATATTAATATTATTTTATTGGAATAATATTATCAATATCACCATGAATATCAATACAATTACTATCATGAAATTATTATTTTGTAAAATATTATTAGAATTATATCATTTTGGTTGTATTTACATATCAATAAATACTATTATTTATATAGATAACGGATATAGAATATTATTATCTGGATATCAAATATAAATATTATTACAAGGATAATTTTAATAAATATTATTTACAAAGAAAACTCTTGACTATTAAATTTATTTAGAAACATAAATTATTATAATAAAATGTGAGTTGGAAATATATAATCATTTTCTCACATACAAAATTAAATTTTGTAATTTTTAGAAACTTAAGATTGAGTTTGACTTTTGAGAAATAAAAATGCTCAAGGACTATCTATGAAATATAGAATGTATAGTGCAGAAATCTTTTTATGAATCATCATATAAATATGTGGTCCCACCTAAACCATGTAGTTAAGTGATTTAAAAAAAAACAAATTCTAAAAATAAAAATAAATTAAAAATTTTAAGTTTTTATAAGAGAACTATTTTTCATCTAAATTTCCCCTAATGTATGGTGTTGACACATATGGACATGATCCATACACTTTCATTGAGCATACTGATCTTGGCATATACATCATCTATGAAGAAGATGATGATCAATTTGAGGTAAGCATTAAAAATTATTTTCCACAAACTATTGATGGTAATTACCTCATTAATATGTATGATGATGATGGTTTCCAAAGTCATTCTACCTGCACTAAAAGGAGGAGTCTATGAAGATGATAACCATGAATAAGAAGATGATTTACAGCTATAGTTCCATGCCATAGTTCAAGAATTTGAAAAATTAAATGAGTCAACTTCCCTTCCTAAAAAATATGAATTTGATAGTAAGGTTGTTGATTAATATCCTATGCATGAAGGAGAGTGTCTTATCAATCATGAAGGGGAAGGTTTTATCAAGTATGAGGATGAATGTCTAGTCATTGCCAAGAAGGCTTCAGTCATGAAGGAGTCTGGTGAATCCAAAAATGAAAGTCAAGTTTTTGAGGCACAATCCAAACTTTAGTCTGAAGTTGAATCAATTTAAAACATGTTGGAGCAGCAATAAGATAAGCTTGATGATCCTATACATCAAGAGTATCATATTCTAAAAGAGAGTGAAGTTGAAGTAACTTTGATGACTCCCAAGATTCAGTTTGCGAAGCACCAATTGGAAATGATAGAAATCAATTCAGATGAAAATATAATAAAACATTTGAGGGAGATAGATGGAGTATTCATGAGAGATCCAAGTGACACACTTACAATAAGAAAAGTCCAAAAGATGGTAATTCATTTGACTATCTACACAAGCAAGTGTTTATTAATAAGTATGCTTCAGAAGATGGATTAATTTATTAGAGAATTAATGATGAAAGAGGAAATATCTATGACCCTAATTAAATCAATGGTCATTTCTATTCACCTCAAGTGTTTTAGGTCTTGTACATATTAGGGTAGGTTTGTTCTACTTATGTTGTCTATGTTTTCCCTAAGTGTTCTTGAGATCACAAGTGTGTTTGCTTTGTTGTCTTGTATTATGTATTTTATTTGTATTGTTTGGTGTATTTTTTTTATCTTTTTAAATGCTTATCAATTTCATGTATAGTGTATAGGTGTCTCCATAGCCGAGTGGATAGGATAAGGCTACTTGTCTCTAGCATAACTAGCTTATCACCCCTAGGAAATCACCAAAATGTTGACTAATTTGACCACAATTCAAATTAGGTCAACTCCATAAATAGTTTAAAATTGTTATCAGGGTCTCTTAGGGTGTAAAATGTGTACAATGGTCTTAACGATGTCAATATTATGTTTTATCCTTGTCATATTTGTGTTCGCTGGTCCTAAGTCTTTCTAAGGTCATATTTAGACTAATTTAATGGAGTGGTATAATTTATATATGAGGAAAATTATTTAAAGAGGAAATGTAATGTCCCACATGTCAGAATATATGAGGGAAACCATTTTGATATTGACAAACTATAGGTGCAACATCCTTTCAAGAAGATCAGATAATTTCATGTAATGTTAGGAAGTTTTATGGCTTGTACAATAATTTGGGCATGTGGGAAGACTTCAAAAGTGACTCTTCATATCACCAAAATTTGGTTCCATGCTTAATTAGTTTTTCCAAGATAAAAAATGGTGAAAACTAACTTCTCTTTCTCATTTCTCTCCTAGACAATATAAAAAGGTCAACTGGGCTTCCTTCAATATAGACAGGAGGAGGCGAGTTGGATAAAATTACCTTTTTGGATGGTATAAATCCCTTTGTAATTATAAGTCATGGAAATAGTTATAGGTTTGGTATTTTGTGCTTCCTAAACCATTGATAAGAATTTTGGCTTCTCAAAACTGCTTGCACATTAACATCACCTCAGTTTTACTTCTCTATTCGGATTGGTCTGAGCAAGCTAAATTATTGTACATGTTATTAAAGGATATGAACATATTTATTAGAGTGTTTTATTTTAGTTTACACATGTGATGTGAATAATATATGCATAAACATCTCATTATTCTATTAGAAGACCCCACTTAGTCTTCAAATAATGTTCTTTCAATGATATAAGCTTATATCCTAGTTTTAGTCTCCATAATAAGGGTAATGAAATGTGATATATTGTTTCAAATTTATTATGACATGATGATCCATTTTTACCTTAAGCTTTGAGTCTCAAGAGTGTCACTTGTTGAAATTCAAGGCCTAACACATAAGTACAGTCATGTTTCCTTGTGACTGCCACATAAAATCAAGTGAAGTTAAGCCTTCAATAGTCATGGTGATGAGACATGAAGGTTTAAAAGTTTTGAGAGGTCTCCCAAGGTGTAAATAATAAGAATGAGCTATTCAAAGAGATAAATATTTGTTGTGAGAACCAATCCACCATACACAATCCTATATGTAGTATCACCTACAGGTAGTCTCCAATAGTGGTTTGAGTTTCAATCCAGTAAAGGTAGTGTAGTGTTGATATGAATGTTTTTGAGCTTAATGAAATAATCAAGAAGCTTTAAGAGCATAAATAATACCATTTTGAAAATTATAAGGTCATTATGTGCAGTCAAACTTGATTTAAGTGTTTTCATGTTTGTAAAGTTGCAATTGAGTCACTTTACCTTAACTTCTCTTAATCACATTTTTCTCATACACTATGTCATCTCATATTGAAGTTCCTTGTAGTCTAGATAGGCCTTATTTTTTCCATCTTATAGATGAATCCTAAGGGTAATATCTTGACAAAATAAAGTGGTTACTTAATCAATATATGATAATGTTTTAGTGGTTTATAAATCAAATAATTTTGACCTAAAAGACTCAGTAAACATTATGCTAAGATGACTAAAAACAACCAAACATGTAGTGACCTATAGTATTGAGTGATACAATGATTTCTAGGTGTGAGAAGAGATCACATAGGTGTGTAATGATAGTAATGACCTTAGGAAAATTCAAGTAAGGTGAAGTCCAAGGTTAAGACATACACCATCACTTACATGAGTCTTTGTTTCCCCTAAATTGTCACCTACAGTCAATACATATAGTAAATGGGTTCTCGATGGTAGTAAGAGCATGACCTACAGAAAAAGATGACTCTATTCAAATATGAAATGGTCTTAGTTTCATTAATAGGATATTAGGGTATGAAATAAAAATTTAAAGAATTTGAGGTCAGCTACAACAATCCCATTTTTTTGACATGAGTGTATATTATCTTTTATAGTTGCTAACTAGCCCATGCCTAATCAAATGGAAAGCACAGACATGAATGGCTGGCAAAGGTGTTAGGTGAGTAAGACATAGTTGAAAACATATACACACTTATCAAACACATATTTAGGTGATCCTAATATGCCAGGATAGATCAAAGGCTAGTTTAAAACCTTAACCTACAATCATTTCAAATTTGGTGAATAGTCCTTATAGTTCCATAAGTTTGTCTTGAAGATTTGAAGTGTTATGGTTCTATGGTTGTGATCTAGATATGAAACTTTATAAATAAGGTCCCCATGACCTAAGGAATATCTATACAACCTAATATTATCTAGGAAAATAGGTTAAGTTCCCTCTATTTTGTCTTAGATAGAGGGCACACCCAAGCAAGATAAGACTAAAGGTAGAAGACATAAAAGGTTATAAGGTTAAAGGGGTAATAAGGGGAATTTTAGAGAGGTGTGTATAGTTCTAATCAAGGTGAAAAATTGAGAATAATCACTCATAGTCATTATAAATCACTCATATGTGGTCATGGGTCATCAAACATAGTTAGGCCTATTAGGCTTAGGACTAAACCTAAGCCTTACAAGGGTATAAGTTCATTCACATGACCATGTGACTTTTTAAATTCCATTGAGATCCTTCAATGGGAGGTATGAGGTATATCAGATAAATTTTTTTTAAAGAGTTACACCAAGTTGGTCACTTTGAACCAATTCTATGACAAGGGTACCCAGAATGTAAGAGAAATCTCGAGAGGCCATTTTTAAATTCTCACTATAAGGGTACACACACACACACACACACACACACACACACACACACACACACACACACACACACACACACACACACACACACATAGTGGTTGTTGATTAGGGTCATATATTATAGATTTGTGTAATTGGTTTGGAGTGCTAGCATCTATATTTTTTGAACCATTATGAACAATGCAAGACACCTAAAACCCTCTCAAAATCATGGTTCATACTTGATGGATGAAATATGAAGATTTATGCATCCAAAAGAGATAGCTTGGCATTGTAAGTTTTTTGACTTGTTGAACGATCTCTCAGGCTCCTAGAAATCAGTTTGGTCCATACCATGTCTTGTATGAACATACCTAATTAATGATTTTTTTTATAAGATTTGAATTTTTTGTAGGCATAAAATAGAATTGGTAGATGAAGGCCATTAAATGATGTCAACTTTTTCTAACTCTCTATATTCATGTATCACCAGAAATAAGCATGAAAACCTCTCTGCTAATTAGTACACTATAGACAATCTTGGATAGATAGTGAAAATAACAAGTGAATGCCTAGTGAGAAGATTAGAAGTTTGATGTGTCTAATGATAAACAATTTATCCTTACCTTCTTTTACTCTTGATCTATGTTTGATGCAAGTATTTCTCCCTCTTATAGGTCACATGAAGTATAAATAGTGTATTTTTATATCTCCAAGTGTAGAGGGTAGCATTAGTGTCTACAATCTAGCTTTTTGTTCACTCACCTTGAGTAGTGAAATGAATATCACCTCCATGTTTGAAATACTTATATTTGAGTAATATAGGATGTTAAGACTAATTTTTTGAGACATGTTTCATATTAAAAGTGTATGGTAGTCTATTGGATATCTTTATAGTGTATCACCTCATTAGAATACCCTATTTTCATGTTTCCTTACAACCCTTTTCATCCAAGCAAGAAATTAGTATAGGTGATAAGCAAGCAAATAGAAATCTAGGGAGCTAGACCTTAAACCAAGAGGTTTACCTATGCCATAGGTAACCCATAGGCCTAGAGGTAATCCAATGTTTCACTCAATCTAGAGTATGCTTGAATAACCATCTCTAAAGTGAAATATTGAGTGTCAATAGTAACCATGATTGCCATATTAGAGAATTGATCCACCACAACAAAAACTACATCATATTATGGTATTTTCATAGGTAATACAATCAAGAAAATAATTCTTATAAATTAATATGGCCTGGTTGGAACTATTAGAGGTATATAAAGTGATAGCTTATTGTTTTTTAGATTGGTGATGTAATGAGGAATGAAATACTTGATCTAGAACTCAATAGCTATGCACACATGTACCCAAAATAAGTGTGACTACAATGTAGATAGATTATTTATAATGCCAAAGTTTCTTGATGTCTAGGCATAATCTACTTCTTATTCATTAATGAGGTGCACCATTAGGAACACATAAGTGACCAAAATTATATATAATTTAATCAAACAAAAGGAAATCCTCAAGTTATATACCATGTATAAGGCTAGTGTAAGTATTTGTGAAGTCTTGGTCATATGAGTTAAGGGATACCTAGTCTATGAATTTGTGGTCATGTGTGTCCAAGGCTGTGATTAATAAATGACCTAATAGATAACTAAGGTAATATGTTTCCTTGTTTTCCCTCCCTTTGTTTTGATGGATCATAAGATGGAATTAATATATGTAATCCATCCATATCATAGAGATAACCTTTTCTATCTTGTTTTGCATCTACAAGAACTAAATTATCTTATGGTATAAATAAACAATTATCTCCTTCTAGAGAATATAATGTTTTCATTACTTGATGAATTTCCCAATATCATACAGTTGTTTTTCATAGGTGGAGTAGCTTTGTAGTGTCTTTGAAAACTTCCAAGTTATATGTGATCAGATGGCCATGTTGTATGAGAACTACACCAAGTGTGTATTCAAATGCGTATAAGTGTATTTTAAAGGAATACATAATGTTACGCATTGTGATAATAAGCATTAAATAGAGGTGTGGTTTGAGTACCTTTAAAGTGCATTGTTACACATGAGTCTATTTAAGCATGGATTTGGAACATGTTATATAGGTGAGTGACCATGATAGGTGAGTTAAACCAATGATGAACATGCAATAGAAGTTATTAATTCCAAGAAAACTCAAATCTGTGAGATTATGCAAACTAAGCCAATCTTGGATTAATTTAATATAGTCTAGATCTAGTCATATGTTGGTATGATCAATGTTGTATCCTAGGTACTAGAGACATATTCATCTAGAAGTGTTGCATGAACATGATAAATAAACAAGGGTATTAGATAAAGATAATGGGAAGAAACTACAACATAGTTGGAGTCATCATCATTGTACACTATGTTATCATTTTTGTTTCTCATTTCAATGACCTTCCTTTAACACATGTGTGCTTAATAGGCCAAATATTCCTTCCTTTTTATTTTTATTATTATATAATATATGTATATGTATATTTTTACAATGATAATATATATAATAAATTTATTATATATTATCTATTCATATTATCTAATTAGTATATATTATATAATAATATGCATCTTATGTTATAATATTCATATGTGATATATAATTAATATTTAATGTACAAAAATACTACAATATATATAATAATTAACATTTCATATATAAAAATATTATATTACTATAAATATATTCATCATATGATAATATATATAAATAAATATAACATATACACTAGGGCTCACATCATACACTACCACAAGATTCAAGGTAACTACTTAGTATACATGCCCTGTACCCATGACAAAGAGGGTGGTAATAGCTTTGATTGAGTATTTTCTATTATCAAGGTTGGACAAGGACATCATGATAGTTGATTTGAATTTGTGTGGGTGCATATTTAATGTGAATCAATGTTCAAATATTGTTGGCATTGAGATAATAAAAGGTTTGAAGTTTATTGTCTCGACAAGGCCTTGAAAAGTTATAACTCAGAAACACTCATGGAAAACATATCCCTAGTGGAGAATAGCAACAAAATATTGTAATTGATTCTTATCTCAATAGATATGTGTGTGGAGAGGTTTTGTATGAGCTCTTGTGGTTTCCATGCCTCAATGAAATATAGAAGGAAGCTTATGTTGTATGCATGGGTATATAATGAAGAGAGTTTGTGTTCGAGGTAGTGAACATAATCAATTCATCAGTTATTTTATGGTCCTCATTCATCCAATGTTGATGTGGTAATTAATGGGTTGATCATCAATATTTCCACTATTCTTATGGGGTAGATGACGAATCCCTATAATATAAGATTTTTTTGATGTAAGTGACAAAAAGATGTATTATTATTATATATAATATTATATATATTTATATAATATTATATTAAATATATAAAAAAAAAATATTATTATTATGTATATTATTTAATAGATAGGAAATATTTAAAAAATATCTAATATTTGTTAAACAATATTATTATAATATTTAATAACTACATAATATAGGGTTATTTATATTATATTATACTAAATTACATACATTAGAGCACCCAAATCATACCCCAATGTTGGATATAACCCAATTGTTTAGATTTACATGCCTTGCACCTATTGCAATGCGGTCTAAAGTTTGTATGGTGGTGATATATTTTATTGAGAATTTTTTATTGTCAAGGGTGGATAAAGACATCATGATAACTAATTTGGTTTTGACACAACACCATGTCTGATGTGTTACATGATTCAACATTACATTATTCTTGATACAGGGATAAGACAGTGAGGTCCCATATTCCATCTTGTAGCTTTCATTCATCTATGCTAACAATATATGAATTCCTAAGAGTAATTAAAATCAAGATTAAGAACATAAAAAAATACCATACTCAAACCCTTATAATAAAGGGCAAGGCCATGCAAAACATGTAAATAATGAAATATTTCAAGGTGAGCTATATGGTGATGGTGAAGGGTAATTATAAGGACTTTTAAGTGATATTTTAGATTAGTGGACATATATATATATACATATATATATATATATATATATATATATATATATATATATATATATATATATATATATATATATACATATATATATATATACATATATATATATATATACATATATATATATATACATATACATATATATATATATATACATATATATATATACATATATATATACATATATATATATATACATATATATATACATATATATATACATATATATACATATATATATATACATATATATATATATATACATATATATACATATATATATATATATACATATATACATATATATACATATATATACATATATATATATATACATATATATATATATATATATATATATACATATATATACATATATATATATACATATATATATATATATACATATATATATATATATATTAATCCAATGTACTATTAGCATTGGTAAACATGATACCATTTTTAATACAAACATCTTTCTCTACAATGACATATGGATAACACTTATCCCATATAATTCATACCTACACACATGACTACATTAATTTTTAAATTGACATGGTAATGAAATAATAGTGTGGAATGATGCATGTTTATTACAACAAACCAAAGTGGTGGCATATTTGAATGGTCATTTTTTATTGTTAATGGTTGAAAAGGATGTTTGGGAATGAGATTACCTAGCACACACAAAACTAGTGTGTGCTGCTGTCAACCTAATATTCAACATCATTGTGTTTACCCCTCTCCATTAGCAGTTAAGGTCATAATTTTTCACTCAACCTAGAGTAGGCTTGAATAACCATATCTAGGGTGTAATGTTAAGTGAAAATAGTAATCATGATGGCCATATTAGAGAAGTTATATACCACAATAAAAAATACATGATGTTATGGTCTTGTCATAGGTAATCTAGTCAAGAAAACCATTCTAATAGATTTTTATGGCCTGGTTGGAACTAGTAGAGGTGTATACAATCACAGATTCTTGTTTGTGGGATTGGTGATGTAATGAGTAATGAAATACATGATGTGAAACTCAACATATATGCACATATGTTCCAAAAATAAGTGTGACTACAATTTTCATAGATTCTTTATGATGCCAAAGTGTCTTAATGTCTTGGCATAATATGCCTCTAAAATGATTCGTTAGCAAGGCACACCATTACATACAAAAGTAGTATAAACTATTTTATGAATTTTCATCCATGGTGTCATGGTATTTTAGATTATTATGGTCACAATGATCATAATTATAAATGTTCAAACCATTCTCAACAACCCCCTTCTAATCATAGTAAAAAGGAAAAGCATGGGATTTAAATGCTAATTATTAGTTCCATGTTAGTTTCCAAGCCACATGGTCGAGTTAGACTAATAGGTGGTTGAGATTAGTTATATATAGAGGGATGAACATGAATCTATGGCTAATTACCCATGAGGTATGTATCCTATGATCCAATGGAATGTGTAGTAAGGTATGTAGGCTTCGATCTAGGGTGATTATTACACTAAATTCTATGATCTAGTGCAGGACTTATACACAAGGTTGTTATCCATAATCTTGAAAAGTAGTTATTATGATTGGGTGAGAGGTGAAATATCTATATAAAGGATGAAATGAAGAGTGAAAATGATTGCGTAGAGGCTACACATATATCATTTACCATTTTTTTAAAGAGAAATAATCTCTATTACGTCATTACACAATTATGAGAACTCCACCTATAGTTATTATGAAGTTTACCAATTAAATTGATCATCATATTACCAAAAATTGACCATTGTGAAAAGTTAATGTGTGCCATGGTGAGTGCATGCGTCTATCACATGAATGATATGGTCCTACTCTATCAGGTGCAAGTGTTTAAGATATAAACTAGAAGGATGTTACGTCACTATTGGCTCAAAAAGTGGTGGATTATAAGGATTTAAAATCTCCACAATGAAGATTACGTGCATGCCCATGTACTAAGGTAGATAAAAATGATGATATTATCACCAGTTATGTGTAGAAAGCTTTAAGGGCCATAGTGTAGAGGTTTGATCTTATAGTGTGGACCTTTAAAATACTCCTTTTGAAGTTACAACCAAACTTTATCACCAAACTTGAAAGGATGGGCCGTGTGATGTGTTTCATGGTGTTATTTGTATTTTTATTGAGTGAAAGAGAGAATTTGGTGAACAATTTGGTGAAAAAACTAGATTTGTTGTATAAACTTCTCATCTTTTTCCACTTCATGTTCCTATATGTATGACTCATTGCCTGATGGTGTGCGGTAGGATATGTCTAGAGGTGTCAAAGGTTGAAACCAAAGACATCTCTAGAATATACTATAACCTATATAACTATGATGATCCCTATTATATGTGTGTTGAATGTATAAAATATTGTCATCCAAAGTGTGAACATGCATGTAGTTGTACATACACAAAAGATCAACACGTATGTGACTGACCACTTTAGTTTACCTATATATCTATGGATGAAACATTGTATATGATTCAATTGATTTCCCATTAAATATCACAATTATTTCCAAAAATAAATCATAAAGCATAGATCATGATTTGAGACAACGGATGTAGGGAGCCTAAAATCAACCCAAACATGGCTAAAGATAGCATGTGTAGTATCAGTGAGATTGATGTCCTCCTTACAGGTAATTATTGACTAATTTTACCAAAATTAAAATTAGGTGAAACCCCTATATATTTTAAACTTTATATATGGGTATCCTAAAGTGTAAAATGTGTACCATGGTCTTAGTGAGGGCAACATTATGTTTTATCCTTGTCATATTTGTCTTAGTTAGTCTTAAGTCATTCTAAGGTCACATTTTGAGTCATTTAATGGAATGGTATGGTTTAATTAAGATTAAAAGTATTTAAATAGGATATTCAATGTCCTCCATGTTATAATATGTTAAGGAAATCATTTTGAGACTAACAAAATGTAGGTGCAATGTCCTTCCAAGAAGTTCAAGTAATTTTGTGGTTTTAGGTAATTATACAACCTGTAAAATAGTTTGGGCATGTGGGAAGAATTCAAAAGTGACTCTTCAGATCCACATAGTTAAATTCCATTCTTAGGTAGCTTTTATAGGCTCAAAACAGGAAAAAATGGCTTCTCTTTCCCTTTGTTCTCCTAGACAAGCTGAAAAGGTCAACTAGTCTTCTTTCAATAAAGACAAGAGGAGATGAGTTGGAATAAATGAACTTGGTCAATAGTATTATTAAATTTTTATTTTAATTCATGGTAATATATATATTTTAAGTTATGTATGCTTCATGAACCCTTACAAATAAGGTTGGGTTCTCAAAACTGCTTGCACATTCCCATCACCTCACTTTTACTTCTCTATTTGGATTAGTCTGAGTAAGTTATGTGGTGTATGTGTTATTTAAGGATATGATCATCTATATTATAGTGTTTTAGTTTAATTTTCATGCTTATTTTAAATTATAAAGGCATAAACATCTCATTCTTGTAGTATAAGACCCCACTGAGTCTACAAATAATGTTTCATCAGTTATAGAGGCTTATTTATTAGTTTGTGTATTTAGAATAAGGGTAATGCAAGTTGATATGTATTTTAAAATTTATTATGACATGATGATAAGTTTTTACTTTAATGTTTGAGTCTTGAGAGTAGAATTTGGTGAAATACAAGGCCTAAAACATAAACACAGTTAGGTTTCCTTATGACTACCACCTATAATCAAGTAAAGTTAAGACTTGAATAGTCATGGTGATGAGCCATGAAGTTTTCAAGGTTTTGAGAGGTATGTAAAGGTGAAAACAATAAGATTGAGATATTTAAAGAGCTAAAGATTGGTTATGAGAACCAATCCACCACACATAGTCCTATATGTAGTAGCACCTATAGGTACTCTCCAATAGTGGTCTAAGTTTCAATCCACTAATGGTAGATTAGTTCTTATATGAAGGTGTCTGAGCTTAAAGTAAATATTCAATAAGGTTTGAGAGCATATAAAATACCATTATGACAATGGTAAAGTCATTATTTACATTCAAAATTGAGTTCAATGTTTTCAAGTTTAGAAATTTTTAATTGAGACACTTTACCTTAACTTATCTAAATCACATTTTGCTCATACAATATGTTATATCATGGTGAAGTGTCTTGAATTATAGATAGGCCTAATTATTTCCATATTGTAGCCCAAGCCTAAGGGTAATGTATTCAAAACAAATGTGCTTACTTGATCAAGATATGATGATGTTTGAGTAGTTTCTAACTCAGATAATTTTGACTTAAAGGACTTAGTAAACACTATGCTAAGATGACTAAAAGCAACTAATGTTTTAGTGACCTATAGTATTGAGTGAAACTATGGTCTCTAGGCATGAGAAGAGCTCAGATAGGTGTGAGATAACACTTATAACCTCAGGAGAAGTCAAAGAAGGTGCAATCTAAGGTTAAGACATACACAATTACCTACATGAGTCTTTATTTCCCCTAAATTATGTTAGGAATATAAAATGTAGAGAAATAATAATGAAATAAAGACATAATTAAAATTCATAAAACACAATAGAAAAGAGACACAGATTTAATGTGGTTCACCCAATATGGGCTATATCCACATAGAAGCTACTAGTCCTTATTATTTAGTCCAACAAATGAATGGAAAAACCTGCAATACATACACTACAATATCCTCTTCACTCTCTCATTATTTTTTATCTAATTAAAATGTCTTCATATCAAATGAGGGCTAAAAATTAGGACAAAAATGAAATAACTTAATTTCTACCATTAGATATAAAACCTAAAATTAAATGGTCCAGATTAACTATAAAATTACAATATTTTATAATGCATTTTTGACAAAATTTTGCTTTGAGGGAAATATCTCCAAACCCCCACTAGAGGGAATCCAAAATAGCTCACCACCCCTATGGACCCCCATGGTGATCCTACATACACTACAATATCCTCTTCACTATCTCATATTTTTTTGTGTATTTACAATGTCTTCATATCAAAGGAGGGTTACAAATTAGGGGAAAAATGTACTAACTTAATTTATACCATTATATATAAAACCTAATAGTAAATGGTCTAGATTAACTATGAAATTACAATATTTTATATTGAATTTTAAACAATATTTTGATTTGATGGCACTATCCCCAAATCCCCACCAAGGCGAATCCAAATTAGGTCACCACCCCTATGGACCCCCATGGTGACCCTCCTAAGGGCATTGCCCCTCCCCCTCCCCCACACCCCCTATCAAGAACTATGAATTAAAATAAGTTTAGGCTCCACCATCCAACAATCTCCCACTTGGAGACTGATTGTTACAACTCCACCGCTACAACTCTTTCTTGGAATTTTCTTTAAACTTTAACCTTTGCATGTTTTGCATCTTAATTGTTATCCTTGAAGACCTATTAAAGCTAAATAACTATCCAACTTATCTTTAGTGAATGCCTTTGCTAGCATATCTAAAAGATTCTAACTCATATGGATCTTTTCCATCATCAATTGACCATCATCCAAAATTGAATGAATCAAGTGATACCCGAGTTGTATATGTTTGGTTATTGATTAGAATGCCAATTTCTTTGCTAAATGAATTACACTCTGGATATCAATGTAAAACATATAATCTTCCCACTTATGCCTCAAATCTTCCATGAACCATTACATCTATATCATCTCATTACTAGCTTATGTAGCTGTAACATATTCTACCTCTGTAGTTGACAAAGCAACTATCTTCTATAATTTTGAAATCCAACTAACTATTGTTTCACCAACAATGAGTACATAACCTATGGTTTTTCTCTTGACATCTAAATCTTAAATGATGTTTACATCAACATATCCTTCTAAGGTAACATCTGACCCTTCATAACACAAATGTCTATCAGTGGTACCTTCAAGTACTTGAGAATCTACTTGATTGCATCCCACCTAGATTTATCATAAACCTACTGACAACTCCCAATGGATGAGCAATATCTAATCTAGTGCACACCATATCATACATTAAACTTCTAACTATTGAAGCATATGGCACTTTGGTCATGTAATTGATTTCTTCCTATGTCTTAGGACACTATTCCTTGCTTAATTTGAAGTTCCCTCCCACAGGTGTACTCGCAAGTTTTTCATCTTGCATATTGAACATGACTAACACCTTTTTGAGACAATGCCAATTTCATATTTTTCCTATCTCTTTTTATTCTCATACTGAGTATTTTCTTTGTAGCACCCAAATCATTCATTAGAAATGAATCTTCTAGTTTTCTTCTCAGTTTATTTATATCATGCATGTTAAACCTTGTGACAAGCATGTCATTTACATATAATAACAAGATAATATAGCTACCATTATCGAATCTCTTAAAGTAAATATAGTGGTCAGAATAGAATCTATTATAGCCTTACTATATCATAAACATATCAAATTTCAAATACCACTATCTTGGAGCTTGTTTTAGGTCATACAAACTCTTCAACCTACACAACATTTTATCCTTAAAATTGACTTTGTATCCTTGTGGCTACTCCATATATATTTATTCCTCTAGATCACCATGAAGGAATGAAGTCTTTGCATCTAATTGTTCAAGGTGAAAATATTCTATTGCTACCAAACTTAAAATAGTTCTTCTAGAAGTCATTTTAACTACTGGAAAAAACATTTCATCAAAGTCAATACCTTTCTTTTGCGCAGACCCCTTTACAAGTCTGGCCTTGTACCTCTTTTTACCTCCATCTTATTCTTTCAACCTATAAACTCATTTATTTCACAATGATCTTTTACCTGTAGGCAATTATACCAAATCCCAAGTTTGGTTATGTACCAAGGAGTCCATCTCCTCTTTCATGCCTTGCTCCCACTTTTTTTTGGTTTCTACCTACATTGATTCTTTATAGATTTTTGGCTCACGATGATTCATCAATAATAAATAATAAAGTGAAGGAGAATAACATTCAGGTAGTCTAATTACTCTAGTAGATATTCTAATTATACTTCTATGATTTTGAGGTACTTGTTGTAGTTGTTACACATTCTAATTTTCTAGAAATTTTGAAATTTCATTTCCAATAATTTCATCAAGTATTGTATAGTCTGTATTCGACTTTCCTAGTTTTTTTTCTTATAACTGATCTATATGCATGACCTTTTCATTAAGGATAAAATCTCTACTCCTAAAGATTTTTTGATTTTAAATATCTCATAAAGTGTAACCAAAATAATTAACTCCATATCCAATAAAAGTACATTTCTTGGATTTTGCCTCAAGCTTGTTCTATTTTCTTTATCAATATAGACAAATGCTTCACAACTAAAAGTCTTTAAAAAATAATAATCTACCTTTTTACCTATCCATTCTTCCTCTATAATTCCACCATTCAAAGGACTTGAAGGCCCTTAGTTTATTAAGTAAACAACAGTATCCACATAATCTACTCAAAACTATAAGGGCAACCCTACATGCAATCTCATGCTCCTTGCATGCTCCATGATTATCCTATTCATCCTTTCTGAAACACCATTTTGTTTTGGTGTTCTTGTAATCACCTTCTCTCTATGCGTCCCATCGGATGAAGAGTAATTATCAAAATCATTACTGCAATATTCACCTCTATTATCTAATCTGACACACTTCAACTTATTTCCTATCTCATTCTCAACCAAAGCTTTCCATTTCTTGAAAGTATCAAAAAAATCATATTTATTCCATATGCAATAAACCCAAGTTTTTCTAGTTGTATCATTGATAAAAGTAACATAGTATGAAAATCCACCAAGGGATGATACTTGAGTCAGTCCCCATACATCTGTATGCACAATCTCTAAATTTTCATCCTTATTTGTCTTCCCAACATTGTGAAAGCTGACTCTCTTCTATTTTTCATACACATAGTGCTCACAAAAATCCATATCCACCTTCTTCAAATCTAGCAACAAATTCTTTGAGTGGAGAACTTGCATCGCCTTCTCACTCATGTGCCCAAGTCTGTGGTGCCATAATTTTATATCCACTTGTATAGAATCTAGAGAAATTGAAGAGTCAACATCACCATTAGATAAATACAATATACCTACCTTCTCTCTTTTTTCTATTACCAGTGATCCTTTAGTGACATTCCATGAATTTTCTATGAATTTAACTATGCAACACTCACTTCCTAGTTGCCCTGTTGAAATTAGATTTCTTCTCAACCTAGAAATATACCTTACCTCTTTCAAGAATAATTTTTTTCTATTCTATAAATTTATCTATATCATACCCTTTCCTACAATTTTACAGGGTTCACCGTCACCCAAAGAACCCTACCCAAAAATCACCTTGAACATAGGCTTGAAAATATTTCTTAAGGGGTGTAGCATGAAATGAATCCCCTGAATCTAACACCCAATAATGATTAATATTATCTAAATAAAGGATTTAATCATCTTGTAACACTTCACCTGCTATATTTGCTTCTTGGTTTTTATCTTGTTGTCCATCTCATTATTTTTTTATTAAAACCAGCAATATTTTTTAGGTATCCTTTCTTCCCACAAATCTAGCACACTAATGTTCCTCTAAATTTATATCTACCCTTCTTAGACTTCCCATAATTCCCTAGGCCCTTTCCTTTATCATTTTGTCTTCCACTATTCTCCATAGTCAAATCATTACCTAATGTCTTACCTATGATTTTCTATCGCATTTCCTCATTAAGGATAACACCAATAACATCATCAAACATTAATATCTTTAAGCCAAAGACTGAATTTCTCATAGCCATGACCAAGCCATTTTAGCTTTCTAAAATTGATCATAGAATCAAAATATCCCTAACCACATCATCAAATTTCACTCCTATAGATCTTATCTAATTTATGGCCATGTTAAAATCATTTAAATACTTAACAGCAAACCCATTTTCTGACATTTGTAGATTAAATAAATGCTTGATAAGAAATACCTTGTTATAGGTTGAGGGTTTTTCATATACTCTATCTAATGCCTTTACCACATCTGATGCTGTCTTTTATTTTAAAATATTGAAGGCCACCAATGCTACTAGACAAAACCATATTGTTCCTTGTGCCTTTCTATCAAGAACCTCCAAGTCTTCATCCTTCATAGTCATTGGCTTCTTTGCTATTCTTCCCAATGGTAGAAAAATATCTTTTTGAGATAGATAATCCTCCATTTTCATCCTTCATAACTGGTAGTTTTGGTTTTTGAACTTCTCAACCTTAAAATTTCCTTCTTCTACCATTACTCTCACTAAAACTAGGAAACCTCTTTTCCTATGAGTTTATCTACCAAATAAAACTTTGGATCTAATACCAATTGTTAGAAATATAGAATGTAGAGCAATAATAATGAAATAAAGATAGAATTAAAATTTAGAAAACATTATAGAATAGAGACATATATTTAATGTGGTTCACCAAATATGGGTTATGTCCACATAAAAATTGCTAGTCCTTATTATTCAATCCAACAAATGAAGGGAAAAACCTGTAATACATACACTGTAATATTCTCTTCACTCTCTCACATTTTTTTTCCTAATTAAAATTCCCTGATATCAAAGGAGGGTTAAAAATTTAGGCCAAAATGAACTAACTTAATTTCTACCATTAGAAAACCTAACAGTAAATGATCTAGATTAACTATGAAATTACAATATTTTATAATACATTTCTCACAAAATTTTGCATTGGGAGTGTTGCCCCCAAACCCCCACTAGGGAGGTCTCAAAAATAGGTTATCACCCCCTAAACCCACATAGTGACCCTAGTGAGGGGGAGTTCCCCACTCCCCTATCCCCCACACTCCCCATATTGGGAATTGGGAATTAAAATAAGACCAAGTTTCACCATCCAACAAATTACAACCTGTAGTTAGTACATATTGTAGACAGGTTCTTAGTAGTAGTAAGAGCATGACTTGTACACAAAGATGAGTCCATTAAACTATGAAATGGTATTAGTAACCTTAATTGGATATTAGGTTATAAAATACAAATTTCAAGTGTTGAATGTCACCTATAGGAATCCCATTTTCCTGAGATGAGTGTATATTATCTATTATAGTCATTGACTAGCATGTGCCTAGTTAAATGGAGAACACATGTATGAATGGTTGGAAATGGTGTTTTGTGAGTAAAAAGTAATTGGAAACTTTTTCACTCTTATACAACACATCTTCAATTGATCTTAATATGTAATGATAGAGCAAAAATGATACTCAAACCTTAACTTACAATCATTTCAAATTTTGTCCATGGTCCTCCCCATCCCATAAGTTTATCTTGAAGATTTGATGTGTTGAGGGGTCTATGGGTGTGATAAATCTATGAAACATTGTATATAATATCCCCATAACCTAAATAAGATTTACAAAAATTCATGTTATCTAAACAAATAATTAAAGTTCCCTTTATTTTATCTCAGACAAAGGCCACTCCTTGGCAAGACAAGACTGTAGGTAGAGGACATAAATGGTGATAAGGTGAAAGAGGGAATAATAAACCCTATATAAAAGTGTGAATATTTTTATATGAGATTTAAAAATGTGAATAGTCATTCAAATTCATTGGAAATCACTCAATGGTGGTCATGGGCCATCAAACACAGTTGGCCTATTAGGTCCAAGACTATAGCTAAGACCAACAAGGGTCTAAGTTCATTAACATGACCATGTGAAATTTATAATTACATTTATATCCTTAAAGGGGAGATATAAGGTTGATTAAATCCATTTTTTTGTAGAGAGTTACACCGAATTGGTCATTGTGACCCAATTCTATGACATGGGTACCCAAAATGCAAGAAAAATTTTGAGAGGCCATTTTCAAATACTCATATATACATGGACACATTACATGGTACCTTTAGGATCTATGGGTGGTTGATTAGGGTCATAAACTAAATACTTGTGTAATTCATTTGTATTTTTAGCATTTGGTTTTTATGAACCATTACAAACATTCCAAGGCACCTAAAACCCTCTCAAAACCCTGGTTCATACCCGATGGAGGAAATATGAAGGGTTTTTTATAAAAAAGATATAGTGTGGAATTCTAAGTGATTTTTACTTTTTTAATACTCTCGTAGGATCTTATACATTGATTTGGTCTATAGTGTCTCTTATACAAGTAGATCTAATTAAGGGTTTTTTACAGGATTTGACTTACTTTGAAGATATATAGGAGAATTGGTAAATGAAGGCCATTTAAGGAGGTTAATATGGACTTTGTATAACTCCATAAATTCATTTCACACAAAAAATAATCATGGAAACCTCTATGCTAATCAGTTCACTACAAGCAGCCTTAGATAGATAGTGAAAATTAGAAGTGACTACCTAGTGAGAAGATAATAAGTTTGATAGTGTATCTTTTTGAGGTCTAATTAATGGCATAATAGAAAAAAGGGTTATAAATAGGTCTACTAAAAACTATTCTAGGAGTTTATTTTAGTAAATTCTAGCCACTTTTATGACAAGTATGAATATTGAGGCTAAGAGGGCAAATGAGTGATTGATGATAGTGAAAACAAGTACCAAGAGGAATGATATAAGTTATGGAGGCATATAATGACTATAAAACCTTTTTTATAACCTCCTTAAGATATTTTACATGTACCAATTCTTCCTATTTTATTTTGAAGAGGTCAAGAGATGATTCATCATGAAGGTAGTTTCAAGAAGGCTACTTGAGGTCTCTATGCCAGCCTAAAGAGTTTGTCATGCTTTAGGTATACACTTGTTCATGATAAATTTTAGACCTATTTTCACACATAATTATCCTATAATGTAAAATATCCTCATATCTTGACACTTGTTCTTGTGACCCTTGAACTTCACTTCTTCTCTCTCCTCTTTTGTGCTTCATAAATACAAGCCATTTTGGCTTTTGTAAGGAATTCACACATAGTATGGTGAAGCCCTACTGGTTTGAATACTATATTTTTCTTTTAAATAAATATATTTAATCTAGTTTTTGGTTCATGACTTTCTTGTCTAAGTGTGTGAAGTGGTGAATAGTCATGTGTCTAGTGATAAGCATTTATCCTTGCCTTCTCTTTACTCTTCAATGCTTGATGCAAGTAGATCTCCCTATAACATGTCACATGAGGTGTATCTAGTGTATTTTTCTATATCCATGTGTAAAGTGTAGCATTATTTTTTATAATTTAACCTTTTTTTCACTCACCTTGAGTAGTACAATGCATATCACATCCATGTTTGAAATACTTATGTTAGTGCAATCTAGGATGTTGAGACTAGTGTTGTGAGTCATGTTTCATAGTACAAGTGTTTAATAGTATAGTGGATATATTTATGGTGTATCACCTCATCAGATTATTCTATTTTCATGTTTCCTTCTATCCCTTTTCAACTAATCAAGCAAGTAGTCTAGGTGATAAGCAAGTAAAAAAAAATCTAGGGGTCTAGCCATTCAACCTAGAGGTTTACATCTAGTTTAGGAAACCCATAGTTCTATATATAATACAATGTTTAACTCAATATATAGTGGGCTTGAACAACCATCTCTAGAATGAAAGATTGAGTGACAATAGATGTAGCATGCCTAGTGAGATTATTGTCTCAAGTACAACTTGTCAAGGTGAATGTTAGTCTTGAGAATATAAAATATACATATGGTGTTATAATCAAAATTTGGAAACTCCATTAAAGGTAATATCTCATTGTAGACCAATTTTTATCATTTATTTATTCATAATTCATTATCCTTACTAGGTCAACTACTAGTAGAGATAACAGTCCCCTAAACCCACTCCTTCAACCTGAACTTCCACTTAAAGCTCAACATCCTTATCCTATCTTAACATCTGAAAAACAAGAAGACTTTGAAAGCCAAGAAGATCAAGAGAGTAAATAAGAACTTGAGGATAACATGTCTAGGTAGCATTCCTTTCTATCCTTTACCACTGAGAATCCAACACACCTCAATTCATACGATTATATACCTCCTAATGATATCAAGAGTGTTCCCACTTTCAATGGGGAAGGTCATGTCACCCCTAGTGAGAATATTAGGAACTTATCTAACTTATGTAACTTTCACAATGTCACTGAGGTCAATATTGAAATTATACTACATGCCATGTCCCTTAGGGGGAAAGATCTTGATTGGTATAGGAAATTTCTAGGAGGATGTATCATTACTTGGGATGATTTTGGAGAGTTTATAACATCAAGGTTTGAAGACAAAAATGATCACACATCACTTATTCATGAGTTGAATGTGATTCAAAGAGGTCTTAAAGAGACTATGCATGACTTCAATGAGAGATTTTAAATAACTTGATATACCTTGCCTCCTCCCATGGGACCTCCTAAAAGCTTTGTCTTCCTTAAATAACTCAGGGCTATTATAACTAACATAGCCATCATGTTGTTATCCATCGGTGGCTACACCTTACCTAAATCTTATGACATAGCCATTAAAGCTAAGAATAGATCAATACAAGCTAGAAAACTACCTCCAAAAGTCTCTATACCCATTATTCCAAACACATATTATACTAATAGAAGTGTTGTCCAATCCTAAATGCCAAAACCAAATCTAGAACTTCCCAAAAAAGGTAGAAGATATCATTGATTCAAATGCAAGGTATAAGGCCTTAGAATCTTACATTAGGCAACTACATCTACAATATGGAGTTAACCAGAACCCCTCCCCCTATCCTCAACAAGGAAATAGGTTCCCATATGAATAATATGGTTAAGGGAGAGGGAAATGCCATCCTAACTTCAATATTCCATCCAATGCATATAACCCAAATTCCATCTCCAACACAAGATCCATGATCATATTTCATAGTAATTTGGTCCAAAGAGGGAATGAAAGCCAAAAAAATAAATGGTTGTAAATTAATATGGATGATAAGCCTTGGTAGCTAAGGGAGGAGTTACTCATTAATTTTCAGCATAAGATGGGAATTACATGCAAGCAAATGAATGATGGCAGCCCCAAAAAATGAACCTAGCAAACTTTGTAGTGGAAGACACATATGTCTTCAATCAGATTTATTTAGTGGTAGCTAATACAAGAGAAAAGAGGAAGGCTTTAGGCTATTTTCATGGTGTTGACATAAATCTAAATAACCCTCCTATAAGGAATCAAGGTGTGAGTCCAAGTGTGACAGTACCTACAACTTTTACATCTCCTCAAAACTAGAATGTTGGAAGAGTGATTCAAAGTGATCCAATACCAAAATCTAGAGGAACTTATTTTCCTTGAAGAATGAAAGAAAAGGTTAGCATTCCTACTTTGAATATTGTTGATTCCTTGAAGAGTGATCAGACTAGTATCTCTCTTTGGAAAGTACTTCACATGCCCTATCAAAAGGAGCTTCTTCGAGAGAATCTATCTCAAATTCACCTCAGCCTTCAACCATCAAGCTATGGTAATGTTGAACTCACTAATTCTCTCACTCATATATTTTAACCATCTACCAAATCTAAAAATCCCTCACCCTTCTCCCTCACTTTTATTATGGGAGACAAGATTATTCACAAGTACATTATGGATATTGGGGTAAGTACCTCAGTGATGCCCAAGCTTGTGGTAGATAAATTAGGTTTGAGATATGAACCATATATTAATGGAGTGATACAACTTGATGAGACACTAGCTAAGTTAGTGGGACTTATCAAAGGTTTAAGAGTTTTATTGCATGATTGTCCAGGCTTTACAATCCTTCGAGATATTTTAATGGCCAATTTCCCTACTCACTTTGGTATCTGCCTTTCAAAGGATTTCACAACCAAGATAGGTTGAGACCTTTCAAATGATTTTTATTTGCTGGCCTTCAAAACAAGGTATGGAGAAAAGGTAACTATTATAACTCAACCATTGGCTATGTTTCATACTAAGCCATATATATAAGAAATCTTCAATCTCAATTGTACAATCAATGATCAAGAGGAGTATGTTTTGGAAGATGGAGCATCCTCTAAGCTTGAAGGTATTTCTGACCTTTTTCTAGTTGATAATTATGGGAAATTTAAATGTAAAATGCTCCTCCTAAGATAATCCCCAAAATGTCATTAATGACATATGAAAACAATCTAAATAATTTAAAAGATGACATCATCCCTTGGGTTGACCTCATCTAAAATAATAATAAAATATTTTTTTATTATCTAAAACATACTAAATTTTTAAAATTAACTCACTTTGGTTAATATTGATCTAACATATTTAATTCTATTTATTCTTTTTTTGGAAACTATAAATATTTTTTATTTTTTCCAAAAAAAATATTTGGACATTAAATTTATATTTTCCATTTATATTTAGTAAAAATGTCAAAGAATCCCTATATCATAGAGAGGAAATTCCTTACATATTAGATTTAAATTTTAGAAATTATTATAAATTATATATAAATAGTTAATGTATATATATATAATAAATATCAATATTATGTCTGTATAAAAATTCATTAATTAAAAAATTATATAATGATAGTCTATAATTACAGTCATGAAACTATATCACCATGAATATCAATATTATGAATTGTCAATATTATTAACATGTAACATTAATGTAAGAATATTAATGTTTCCATAAGGATACTAATGTTACCGTAAGAATTAATATTAATGTTAATAAGAATATTCATGTTAATGCCATAAGAATATTAATGTTACTATAACAATGAATATTTATATCGATACGGATATTCATGGTTTACAAAAATAATGTTATGAGTGTAGTTAAAAAACAAAAAAAAATCATGTGCATTCATAATAGTGTTACCATGCCATAAGAATATTAATGTTACCATGAATTTCACCATAACAATATTAATTAGATTGTTTATAAATTCATGTCGTAACATGTAGCATTACCATACATATTAATATGTATATTAATATTATTTTATTGGAATAATATTATCAATATCACCATGAATATCAATATTATTACTATCACAAAATTATTATTATGTAAAATATTATTAGAAATATATCATTTTGGTTGTTTTTTCATATCAATAAATATTATTATTTATATAGATAATGGATATAAAATATTATTAAGTGGATATGAAATATACATATTATTTACAAGGATAATTTTAATAGATATTATTTGTGAAGAAAACTCTTGACTATTAAATATATTTAGAAACATAAATTACTGTAATAAAATGTGAGTTGGAACAATATAATAATTTTCTCACATAAGAAATTAAATTTTGTAATTTTTAAAAACTTAAGATTGAGTTTGAATTTTGATAAATAAAAATGCTCAAGGACTATCTATGAAATATATAAAGTATAGTGAAGAAATATTATTATGAATCATCATATAAATATGTGGTCCCACCTAACCCATGCAGTGAAGTGATTTTTTAAAAATAATTTTTAAAATAAAAATAAATTAATTTTTTTTAAGTTTTTTTAAAAGGACCATTTTACATCTAAATTTTCTCTAATGTATGGTTTTGAAACTTTTGGACATGATCCATACACTTTCATTGAGCATACTAATCTTGGCATATACATCATCCATGAGTACGGTGATGACCAATTTGAGGGAAGCATTGAAAATTCTTTTCCAAAAACTATTGATGGTAATGACCTCATTCATATGTATGATGACAATGGTTTCCAATCATGGTATATCAATATCATGAAGAAGACAAATCCATTCTACATGCACTAAAAGGAGGAGTCTATGAAGATGACAACCATGAATAAGAAGATGATTTATGGCAATAGTTCCATGCCACAGTTCAAGAATTTAGAAAATTGAATAAGTGAACATCTATTCCTAAAAAACATGAATTTGATAGCAAGGTTGTTGATGAATCTCCACTGAATGAAGGAGATTATCTTATCAATCATGAAGGGGAAGGTTTTATCAAGTATGAGGATGAATGTCCAATCATTGCCAAGAAGGCTATAGTCATGAAGGAGTCTGGTGAATCCAAAAATGAAATTCAAGTGTTTGAGGCACAATCCAAACTTTAGTCTGAAGTTGAATCGATTTAAAACATGTTGGATCAGCAAGAAGACAAGCTCAATGATCCTATACATAAAGAGTATCATATTTTAAAAGAGAGTGAAGTTGAAAAAACTTTGATGACTCCCAAGATTTAGTTTGGGAAGCACCAATTGGACATGATAGAAGTCAAGTCAGATGAAAATCAAAGAAAACATTTGAGGGAGATAGATGGAGTATTCATGAGAGATCCAAGTGACACACTTACAATAAAAAAAAGACTAAAAGATGGTAAGTCATTTTACTATCTACACAAGCAAGTGTTTATTTATAAGTATGCTTCACATTGGATTAATTTCTTGGA
Source organism: Torreya grandis (assembly GCA_037957365.1). Classification (NCBI taxonomy): domain Eukaryota; kingdom Viridiplantae; phylum Streptophyta; class Pinopsida; order Cupressales; family Taxaceae; genus Torreya; species Torreya grandis. Next base: position 316,292 of record JARHVA010004824.1, on the reverse strand, counting down.
GAATTAATGATGCAAGAGGAAATATCATTGACCCTAGTTGAAGAAATGGTCATTTTTATTCACCTCAATTATTTGAGGTCTTGTATGTATTAGGGTAGGTTTATTTTTCTTATGTTGTCTATGTTTTTCCTAAGTGTTCTTGAGATCACAAGTGTGTTTCCTTTGTTGTCTTGTATTATCTATTTTATTTCTATTTTTTGGTGTATTTATTTTTTTATCTTTTTAAAGTCTTTTCAATTTTAAGTACAGTGTATAGGTGTCTCTATATCCCAATGGATAGGAGAAGGCTACTGGTCTTTAGCATAACTAGCTTGTCACCCCTAAGAAATCACCAAAATGTTGACTAATTTGACCACAAGTCAAATTAGGTCAACTCCATATATAATTAAAACTTTTTACTATGGTATCTTAGGGTGTAAAATTTGTACCATGGTCTTAACAAGGTCAATATTATGTTTTATCCTTGTCATATTTGTGTTAGTTGCTCTTAAGTCTTTCTAAGGTCACATATAGAGTCATTTAATGGAGTGGTATAGTTTATATATGAGGAAAAGTATTTAAATAGTATATTGAATGTCCCATATTTCATAATATGTTAGGTAAACCCTTTTGAGATTGACAAACTATAGGTGTAACATCCTTTCAACAAATTCAAGTAATTTCATGTGGTTTTAGGAATTTGTATGGCCTGCACAATAGTTTGGGCATGTGGGAAGACATAAAAAGTGACTCTTCATATCCCCAAAATTTGGTTCCATGCTCAAGTAGTTTTAACAAGCTCAAAAATTGTGAAAAATGACTTCTCTTTCTCATTCCTCTCCTAAACAAGTGAAAAAAGTCAACTCGTCTTCTTTCAGTATAGACAAGAGGAAGTGAGTTGGATTAATTTACCTTGGTGGATGGTAGAAATCCCTTTGTACTTACAAATCATGGAAATAGTTATAGGTTTGGTAGTATGTGCTTCATGAGCCATTTATAATAAGGTTGGCTTCTCAAAACTGCTTGCACATCGCCATCACCTCATTTTTACTTCGCTATTTGGATTGGTCTTAGCAAGCTAAGTATTGTACATGTTATTAAAGGATATTAACATATTTATTATATCATTTTATTTTATTTTACACTTGTAATGTGAATAATATAAGCATAAACATCTCATTATACAAGTAGAAGAGCCCACTCAGTCTACAAATAATGTTCCACCAGTTGTAGAAGCTTATATCCTAGTTTTAGTCTTTAGAACAAGGGTAATGAAATTTGATATATTGTTTCAAATTTATTATAACATGATG
>JARHVA010004824.1:225000-307500 GCA_037957365.1 Torreya grandis | reverse complement strand
ATCAATTCATCAATTATTTTATGGTCCTCATTCATCCAAAGTTGATGTGGTAATTGATGGCTTGATCATCAATATTTCCACTATTCTTATGGGGGAGATGATGAATCCCTATAATACATGATTTTTTTGATTTAAGTGACAAAAGAATGTATTATTATTATTATTATTATTATTTTTATTATTATTATTATTATTATTATTATTATTATTATAATAATATAATATATAGTTATATAATATTATATTATATATATATATATATATAATATTATTATGTATATTATTTAATATATATAAAATATTAAAAAATATCTAATATTTGTTAAAAAATATTATTATAATATTTAATAACTACATAATATAGGGTTATTTATATTATATTATACTTAGTGACATACATTAGAGCACCCAAATCATACCCCAATGTTGGATATAACCCAATTGTTTAGATTTACATGCCTTGCATGTATTTCAATGTGGTCTAAAGTGTATATGATGGTGATATATTTGATTGAGAATTTTCTATTGTCAAGGGTGGATAAGGACATCATGATAACTAATTTGGTTTTGACACAACACAATGTTTGATGTGTTACATGATTCAATGTTACATTATTCTTGATACAGGGATAAGGCTGTGAGGTCCCATATTCCATCTTATAGCTTTCATTCATCTATGCTAACAATATATGAATTCCTAAGATCAATTAATATAAAGATTAAGAATATATAAAAATACCATACTAAAACACCTATAATAAAGGGAAAGACCATGCCAAACATGTAAATAATGAAATATTTCAAGGTGAGATATGTGGTGATGGTGAAGGGTAATTACAAGGTATTGTAAGTGATATTATAGATTAGTGGACATTCCTATATAATATTATATATAATATATAATATTACAATGTAATATTAGCATTGATAAACATTCTACCATTTTTTAGACAAACATCTTTCTCTACAATGACATATGGATAACACTTATCCCATATAATTCATACCTACACACATGACTACGTTAATTTTTAAATTGACATGGTGATGTAATAATAGTGTGGAATGATACATGTCTATTACAACAAACCCATATTTGAATGGTCATTTTTTATTGTTAATGGTGGAAAAGGATGTTTGGGGGTGAGCTTAGCTAGCACACACAAAATTAGTGTGTGTTGGTGTCAACCTAATATTCAACATCATTATGTTTACCCCTCCACATTAGTAGTTAAGTTCACAATTTGTTATTGTTGAGTCACACTACCATGTGGAACTTCACATGTCACCCTATGTCACATTTGAGAAGATGAGAATTTTGATGTGTCTAGTGATAAACATTTATCCTTTCCTTCTCTTTATTTTTCTATGTTTGATGCAAGTAGTTCTCCTGCTCACAAGTCACATGAAGTGTAGCTATTGTATTTGTCTATCTCCAAGTGTAAAGGGTAGAATTAGTGTCTACAATATAACCTTTTGTTAACTCACCTTAAGAAGTGAAATTCATATCACCTCCATGTTTAAAATACTTATGTTAGAGTAATTTAGGATTTTAAGACTAGTGTTGTGAGTCATGTTTCATACTGTAAGTATAGGGTAGTCTAGTGGATATATTTCTAGTGTATCACCTCATTAGAGTAGACTATTTTCATGTTTCCTTATATCCCTTTTCATCAAAGAAATAATGTAGTGTAGGTTATAAGAAAGCAAAGAGAAATCTATGTAGCTATCCCTTAAACCTAGAGATTTTCTTATGTTATAGGCAACCCATAGGCTTATAGATAATCCAATGTTTCACTCAACCTAGAGTAGGCTTGAATAACCATATATAGGATGAAATATTAAGTGAAAATAGTAACCATAATGAACATATTAGAGAAGTTATCCACCACAAAAAAAACTACATGATGTTATGGTCTTGTCATAGGTAATCTAGTCAAGAAAACCATTTTGATAGATTTCTATGGCCTGGTTGGAGCTATTAGGGGTGTATAAAATTATATATTCTTGTTTGTGGGATTTGTGATGTAATGAGGAATGAAATACCTGATGTGACACTCAAAATCTATGTACATATATGCCCAAAATAAGTTTGACTACAATGTGGATAGATTATTTATGATGCCAAAGTGTCCTAATGTCTTCGTATATCTGCCTCCAAAATGATTCATTAGTGAGGTGCACCATTAGGAACACATAGGTGACCAAAATTATAGTTAATTTTATTAGACAATAAGAACTCTTGGACTTATTCACCATGCACAAGCCTGGTGTAAGTTTTTTTGAAGTCTTGGTCAGATGAGTAAAGGGATACATAGTCTGTGAATTTGTGGTCATGTATGTCAAAAACTATGATTAATAGCGAACCAATAGTTAACTAACATAATAAGCTACATTTTTACCTTCCATTTATTTTTCTCAACCATAATATGGAAATATTATTGGCAAGCCATCCATATCATAGGGCACACTATTTCTAGCTTGTTATATGTCTGTAAGAATTGAAGTGTCTTATGGTCCAATTAAATAATTATTTGATTCTATAGAATATAGTGTCTCCATTTCTTGATTACTTTCCCAATATAATACATTTATTTCTCATAGGTGGAGTAGCTTTGTATTGTGTCATTAAATATTTCTAAGTTATATGTGATCAAATGGCCATGTTGTGTGATAACTGCACCAAATGTATAGTCAAATTCATATATGTGTATTTCAAAGGAATACATAATGTCAAGCATTATGAGAATCGTAATTAAGTAGAGTTATTATTTGAGTCCCTTTAAAGTGCATTGTTATACATGATTCTAGTTAGACTTGGCTTTGGCACATCTTATCTAGGTGAGTGCCCAAGATAGGTGTGATAAACTTGAGGTAGAAGTTAGTAATTCCAAGAAAACACAACTCTATGAGATTGTACGGACTAATCCAATATTGGATTAATTTTATCTTCTCTATATCTCCTCAGATGTTGGTATGATTAGTGATGTAGCCTAAATACTAAAGATACATTCATATAGAAGTGTTACATGAACATGATGAATAAACAAGGGTATTAGACAAAGAGATGAGGAAGAAAAGACAACATAGTTGGAATCATCATCATCATCATACACTATGCTATCATTTTTGTGTCTCATTTCAATGACCTTCCTTTGGTATGTGTGTGCTTAATAGGCCACTTATTCCTTCTTTTTTCTTTTTATTATTATATAATATTGTGTATGTATAAGTTTATAATTATAATATATATAATAAATTTATTATATATTATAGTATTCATATGAGATATATAATTAATATTTAATGTAAAAAAACTATAACATATATAATAATTAACATTTCATATATAAAAATACTATATTACTATAAATATATTTATCATATGATAATATATACAAAAAAATATAATATATACACAAGGGCTCACATCGTATACTACCACAAGATTCAAGGTAACTATTTGGTATACATAACTTGTACCCATGACAAAAAAGGTGGTGTCAACTTTGATTGGGCATTTTTTATGATCAACGTTGGATAAAGACATTATGAGAGGTGATTTTATTTTTGTGTGGCTACACATTTGATGTGAATCAATGTTCAAATATTGTTGGCATTGAGATAATAAGAGGTTTGATTTTATTGTCTTGATAAGGCCCTGAAAATGTCTAACTTGGGAAATACTCATGGAAATCATCACCCTAGTGGAGAATAGTAACAACATATTGTTCTTCGTGCTTATCTCAATAGATATGGGTGTGGAGAGGTTTTGTATGAGCTCTTATGGTTTCCATGCCTCGGTGGAATATGAAAGTAAGATTATTTCATATGAGTGGTATAAAATGAAGAGATTTAGTGCTTGGGGTAGTGTACATAATCATTTCATTAGCTATTTTACCAGCCTTCATCATCTAATGTTGATATGGTAATTGATGGGTTGATCATCAACATTTCCACTATTCTTATGGGGGAGATGATGAATCCCTATGATATAGGATTTTTTTTATGTAAGTGAAAAAAAGATATATTATTATATATATTTATATAATATTTTATTAAATATATATAAAAATATATTATTATTATTATGTATATTAGTTAATATATAGATAATATTAAAAAATTGTCTAATATTTGCTAAAAAATATTATTATAATATTTAATAACTACATAATATAGGGTTATTTATATTATATTATACTTATTAACATACATTATATCACCTCAATCATACCCCAATGTTGGATATAACCCAATTATTTAGGTTTGCATGCCCTGCACCTATCGCAAAGGGGTATAAAGTTTGTATGGTGGTGACATATTTGATTGGCCATTTTCTAGTGGCAATGGTGGATAAGGACATAAAGATAACTAATTTAGTTCTGAAATGACACCATGTTTGATGTGATACATAATTTAATGTTATATTATTATTGATACAAGAACAAGGCACTGAGGTCCCAATTCCATCTTGTAGCTTCCATTCATCCATGTTAATAATATATTGATACCTAAGAGAGATTAACATCAGGATTAAGAACATACAAAAATATCATACTTAAACCCCTATAATAAAGGGAAAGGCCATGAAAAACATGTAAATAATGAAATATTTCAAGGTGAGCTCTATGGTGATGGTGAAGGGAAATTATAAGGACTTTCAAATGATATTGTAGATTAGGAAGGCATAACTATATAATATTATATATATTATATAGTAATATAATGTATTATTAGCATCAATAAACATGTTACCATTTGTAAGAGAATCATATTTCTATACGATGACATATGGATAACACTTATCCCATTTAATTCATACCTACACACATGACTAATTTAATTTTTAAATTGACATGGTAATGTAACAACAGTACAAAATGATACATGTCCATTACAAAAAGGCAAGGTGTTGGCATATTTTAATGGTCATTTTTTTATTGTTAATGGTGGACAAGGATGTTTGCGGGTGAGCTTAACTAGAACACATAAAATTAGTGTGTGTTGGTGCCAACCTAATATTCAACATCATTAAGTTAATCCCTTCCCATTAGCAGTTAAGTTCACAATTTGCTATTACCAAGTCACAATACCATGTAGAACTTGACATGTCACCCTATGTCACATTGGAATTCACTACCACACAATCCTTACCATATAACCCATGCCACATTGGCATCCATGGTAGTTGAAACATTAAATATTAAAATCAAAAAGTGTGTACATTTTAGTTGCATTTCCCCTATTTCACTAAATTTTATTAATATTAAGCATCTATGAACATGATGAATGAATAAATATTAATTAAAACCAATGGTTCTCATACATATTGGGATAAAATATCCTTATGGGGGTCATTAACACCATCATCACCTTTGCTCTTTCTATCCCGTCCCACTATAATATTAAACAAAACATTAAAAATCAAAAAGTGGTTCTAAAGTTGGAAAGCATTAAGTAAGACACAAATTCAAAAACAATACTAAATATGGCTTGGCCAATAGACATAACATCATTAAATTAACTTGTGTTTATCCCTCATCTACATTTGCATTCATAAAATAATTTAATGTGCACTGGCATTCCTCTATGAGATAGTGGGGAACATGTAATGTTTTACTTGACCTAATGGGAATCACATGTAATAAAACTACTTAGATGATACACAATAATATAATAATATATCATATATTTATGAATAGAATAAGTGGATCCAAAAAAACAATTGGTGAAAGATAAGAACACTTGAATATTATGATTGGGTCATTTCGAGGGGGAAAAATCCAAAATAATGCATTAAGAACATAAATCACAATATTATGATAAAATACTAATTACTATTTCATATATATAATATAGTAAGCCATGGTTATTCCATAGTCCTACCATAGTAAGAACATCAAGAAATGTAATAAGATAATCTGAAGGTATGTAAGACACAAGTTGGCCATACATATATTTATATGAACTATAGGTTAAAGGCATAACATGCCTTCCCCTTCATAACAAATTTATCCTCAATATTGAATAAAAATAGGATGTTGTTGTAGGGGCACTTCATCCTCCCATGTTGCATATTCAGAAGGTTGATTCTTATGTTTGATCAAATACACCTTAATCATTCTAGTCAATAGCTTTTTAGTGCACATGTGAAGGAAATATTCAAAATCCATAATGACTTGAGCTTTTTTAACCAATTCATGTGAATTAGTATGAGTTGAAACTCTATGTCCAATTACCTTCTTCAAGAAATATATATGGAATACTAGATGTATGATAGTGGATAGGGGAAATTCAAAATTTTAAGCCACATTACCAATGTTATGCAAGATTTCATAAGGGATGTAATACTTAGGTGAAAACTTGTTATCCTTTTTTTTTAAATCAGATAAAACTACTTAAATGGATATAAATGCACAAAAACCCAATCACTTATGTCAATATGTAGCTCACTACAATGTTGATCTTCTTGTTGATTCATTATATTTTATGCCATTGTTATATTTTTTCATAAATTAACTATTACCTCATACTGGTGGTGAATGTGCCACTTAAGAACTCAAACCTTGGTATGGACCATCAAGGCTAAAGTGATGGATGGGGCACGATTCCTATACAATGACTCAAAGGGAGACATTTTGGAATAATTGTGAAAAGATGTGTTATAATAATATTCGACAAGTAACAACTAATGAACCCATTTATCTTGTTTGTTGGAAATAAAATAATGAAGATACCCTTATAGATATTTTATGACTACCTTTATTTGTCCATAAAATTAAGGATGATATAATGAGATATGATACAACTAATTTCCCAAACATAAAATTAATTTAGTCCTAAAATTACTATTAAAAATGGGATCTCGGTCACTTATAATGATCCTTGGAGTACTAGAAATTTATAAATTATATTAGATAAACTACAATATACTATAATGGAAATAAATGGCTATTATTGGGAACAAAAATAATCATACTTGGTGAGTCAATCAACAACTATCATGATAACATTTTCACCCTCAAACCATGGTAACCTAATAGTTATATCAATGGAAACCTCCTCCCAACACTAGTTAGGGATGGATAAAGGTTGTGAAATAATTAGGGTCTTATTTATTTCACATTTTTTCTTTTGACATACCATTCATTTAGCTACATATCATTTTTCATTCCCTTTGAGTCCTTCCCAAAAGAAATCATTCTTGATTTTATGATATGTTTTTTAAAAAATTGATTGACCCTCAAGTGGAAAAATGTGAAGTTCCTGAAGAATTTTATGTTTGAGGAGATAATGATTTTAGATGTATAATATATTGTTATACTATAATATATTCCCATTCCATGTAAATTTTAAAGATTCATTACAACGGTTCTAATGATTCTGAATCAATCCTTGGTAACACTAGTATTCTCTCATTTTGATCTTGCTTCCTCTAGCCAATCCATCATCACTTATATTTTCTTATGATCAAATTTCACTACTTCATGTGAAAAAATATGACCTGATTACTCCACCTTTTGGATACCAAAATCACATTTAGAAGGCTTGGCATAAATTTGATGTTTTTATAAAACTAAAAGTATCTATTTTACATGATTCAAATGGTCTTCCCAATTTTTGTTGTAAATAAGGATATCATCAAAAAACACCAATACAAAATTTCTAAATAATGGCCTAACAAAATTATTCATCAAACTCTAAAATGTATATATTACATTTGTGATAATAAAAAGCATGACCATAAATTCATAATGGTCTTCAACTTTTCTAAAAGTTTTTATAGGTATGTCTTCATCGTGGATTTAAATATGATGACATGTATAGAAAATTTATAACTTAATAAAGTAAATAATAACATAATTCATATAGAAAATAATGAATCACTAGAATATGAAACTTATATTTGATGGTATAACTATTGAGTCATTTTTAGTCTAGGAACATCCTCCAAGTGTCATCATTTATTCACACCATGACCACAGGGGAGGAATATTCAAGCTGAATATGTCAGATGATTCCTGCCTCCAACATCTCATGTACCATATTTTTTATTTCATTGTTATAGGCATAGGGATACTTGTAGGGTCTTATGTTAAGTGGTTTATTTCCATAAATTAGCCTGATGGTATGATCACGTGCATGTATTGGAGGAAGTCCTTTTGGTATCTCACCAAAAACAACAAAATGGTCATCTAACACACTTTATAAATTAGGTTGTGTATAATCCTTGGTTAATTGAACATCTGTGGAAAATAAACAAGCCAAAAATACCTCAACACTTTTATGTGAATCTTTCTCATCTTATGGGAACTAACTAGTTATGAAAATTTAGCTCATAATACATGCATTTCAAAGGTCTTGCCTTCTTAATAGAACTTCATGATTAGTTCCTTAAAATTCATCTCAATACTACCCAAAGTGGTGAGACACTAAACTCCCAAAAAAATGTCAAACCCTCACATGGGAATTGAAAACATATGGGAATCTAACAAGTAATATCCCATATCAATCTTAATGCTATGGTATTTTTCATAATAATTGATAATACCACCATCTACAATCATGGCCTAGAATTTTAAAGTTGAATAAATAAAATAATTCAAATGAGTAGCCAGCTTACTATTGATGAAATTTATACTCTCAAATTCAATTAACATAGTCGCCATTTTTTAATTTATAAAACCAACCACCTTAATATTTCAAGGATTACTAATGCCTAAAAGTGCATGATAGGAAATAATAAGCAGAGAATATTTAGATTCATCCTTGGGTTCTTTCAACCCTACCCTTGAAGACTGATCATATTATTATTCATCGTTGGTGCCTTAAATGTAAAACTAATGTTTTTAAATACATAGTTGTCTTTTGTTCAGATTTCTATTATAGAAAAAACATAAAAAAATTTCAATCTTTTCTTCATTTGTTGAGGCGTCAATCTAGTAAGATGCAAAAACGATGGTACTAGGAAGGTGTGTTCATGGATAATAATTAAAGGTCTTCATCTGATCATATATTTTTATTCATAAATGTGTTCCCTTGGTATGGATTTAGATACATTACTAGGATGAAACATGAGAAAATCTAATTGGATGCTATCTTTGAGGCCACCTAAAAATAGGTCAGTCATATTTTTTTCAGGGATGTCAGCCACACATAAGGAGAGATTGTAATATTTATGAATGTAATCCTTTATAGTCCCATTTTGGTGTAACTTGGCTAGCTAACTAAATTAGTTCTTGAATACATTATTATGATAATAGAGCTATAACTCCATAGAAAATATTGACCAAGAAACTAGGACACTGTTATTTTTATTTTGAGCACACAACTAGTGATACCAACTAAATTTATTAGGTTTCAAATACATAGAGGCCATAACCACATTTGATGAACATGTATTTTGATGTTCATCAAACATATTTTCAATTTGAGTAATCCATGTGAGTGGATCATTACCATAAAACTTGTGCATGTCCACTTTTGGCGATAGTGATTTCATATTGGGATTGGAGTTGTGATTATTTGGAAGAGGAGAACCATAATTTATTTGTGGAGAATTATATTTTAATGGTTAATAAAAAATTTCAATATTGTTCAGTTATTTATTAAAATTGATCACATAAGCCATTCATATCCCCTCTCAATGCTATGATGTCCCCTTTGACTTCATTGATATCATCTTTATACACCATGCCAGGAAATCTAAATTAAATTGATAAAATACCTATGAAATTCATAAATTAGAAGTTATAGACTCAATGTATTCCTTGTGAGGTGTTTTAGGCATTTCATTCCCTTTTTTGCATCCATGAGTGTTAGACCTAGCCATACAAAAATCCTAGGAGGGTTGCAACCTAGAAAAAATGTATTTATAGATGATATAATTATAACTACCTCACCAAAAAGAATCAAATGATTGTTAATGTGCATAAGGGTGAAAAAATTCAGCCAAAAAATGTGTACTAGAAGAATATACTATTGTAATCATCTTCCAAAGATAAATCCAACAACTGGTAATTTGCACAAGGTAAATAAATTATATACTTTATTTTAGTCATGTTTTTAAAACAAATCCATGGATAGAACAATGGTGATGAAAAAAATCCAATTCTTCCTAGATCAAAAGTTACGTTTTTTTTACCTTCTAGTGATCAGGATGTTAAATCTAAGAAAATGTGTTGTAGAAACTTTCCCAAATTGAAGCTATGTTACCAATTGCAATGAAATTACTTATGTTATTCAAAAAATAAGAATGATATATCATATAATTAATAATATAATAAACAGATCCATAATAAAAATTATTGAAAGAGCATAATACTTTAGTATTATGACTTATTGTTTTAACCTTTTAGGATTTAACAAGTATAAATCCTATTTTTTAAAGAGATGAGTCTACTAAATTAGGATAATGATAAATAATAAATATAGCCAATGATTTGTTATAGATTTGACTAAATTTAACCTCTACGATAATAGTAATAAATAATACAACTAAGAACTTAGCTAGAAAATGGCTAAGATAGATGATTTGGAAGTTGAAAAATAAATCAAATGCTAGTTTGAGTGTTAAAAATTAGATCCTGGTTTTAGAAACCCCCATGTATAGTAGTACCCTAATTGGATAGTAGTGCCATTATTGGATATGTGGTGGTAGTGCCCCTATTTTGGTGTTAGTGTCCTCTATGCAATAATCTCTTGAGATTTTTGGTGCACCTATGTCTAGATATGTGAGGTCTATTCCTAGGTGCATGAGTTTTGAAACCTTTTATATTGCCTATTTTGACTAAATTTGTGAGAAAATCCTAAACTTTCATGCTTCTAGGGCATCTGGTTGATACAAGATGAAATATTTCTTTGTTAGTGGAGTGGGCTAAACATACTCAATGTCCTAATGTGATGAGATTTGCCTACATACTAAAACTCTGAAGAGGTATCAAGACTCATGTAGTCCTCCTCACCTAAGTGATGGTGCATGTGCAAGTGAAGCTAGTATGATAGTTTACTTATGTTCTTTAAATGTTCTTGAGACTAGAAATCTAGGTAATCTGATCTTAGGAGTGTTGTATATGGTAGTATGTAAAAGTAGGGAAGGATAGGGATTGATAACCTTAACTATGCATATCTTGATTCTAGTTTGTATATGTAATTTGTATCTAATTTTCATTTGGTGGTTAGAGGGATAAAAGGGATGTATTTATATTATTCTAATAATTATACAAGTGTTAGAAGATGTCTAGGATGATCCTAATGGTTTTAGATTTAAAAATATGTATATTTATTAAAAGTGGAGGAAAATGACATTATAAACATTAATGGGACACTAGCACCATGTGATGGTATTGTCTTTATTATGGTGCTAACTTACATGTGGAAGAACACTAGGCACAAAGTGCTAAGATGTAAGAATGAGGAATTTGGACTACTTTAGGAATGACTAGGGATGCCTTTGGCCTACACAAAGGATACATAAGTATGAAAATAATCTATAAGATAGGTCTAGGGATAATTTAGGGATAGGTAGTCTCAATTAGAACTTTTAAAACTCAAATACTCATTTTAGGTGATTATATCCCCCCTTTAATCTAGAAATACAATAAAGTGAAATGACTAGGATAATGGGAAAAGAAGCATACTTAGACTTACCTAAGAGGTGATTCTTATGAAGCTAAGTATAAGTATGTGAATTATGCTCCAATGCATGTTTTACAAGTGAAATGTGCATAAATCAGTTTTTACTTAAGATATATCAAAATCAAAGATAAAACTAAGTAAAGAAGTAAACTAAGTAAAACTAAATAAAGGGATAAGAGAGAGGAAAATAAATAATACACCTCAGTGGGTACATAAACCAATGTAAAAACATAGTTATAACATATGTGTGTTTAGAAATCAATTAATGAATAATTTAGATAGAGCTGATGGCTTGCTCAATTCTCATGTGTGTGTAACTCAAGAACTTAATCTATTTTTGAATCCATCATTTTACACCCCTGATTTGAGGATCATGACCTATGAGTAGCTTCATTTTTACTAATGGTGTGCCCAAACCATTCATGTAGCTTGCTCAAGAACTTAAGTAGACTATAACTCCATCATTACCTATCCATGTGTAGTAGATGAATCTGAAACTAAAATTGCATGATGTAATTATAAATATTGGCTTTGCAGCCACTTGGGTATATTAGGTCACTCCAAGACACTCGAGAATGCTAACCACTGTAAAAGGATTGAGGCATGAAACTAGTGTGTAATATGGAATATGTTATCAAATGTATACAACATAGAGAATAACATAGAATTTGTCATTCCATTTTATCAATCAATGTGTATGTGAGCATACAGAAATAATGTATCACACACATACCCCAAAATTTTATATATAAACATATGGATTATGGATTGACTTTTAATAATTTGTATCCAAGTATCTGAATTGAAAATGGGAAGGGCATGCCATGCATGATACCCCAAATTTGAGTAAACTGGTATGAATATGAGCTAAACTCGTATCAATAGGAGATAAATTGGTATCAATATGAATAAAACTAATAAAGTTGTAATTGAACCTATGAAAACCTAGATTTTACCTACTATACTTCTCTATATAATGTATATTTTTTTTAAATTGAGTCTACTCATTAGTGTCACCATATATTCGATAGTAGTGCCATTTGGCACTAGTGTCCCATGTTGGGTACTAGTGTCTTTGTGATCTAGTTTTTATGCAACTATACTTATCTCTATGTCACTATATTTACCTAAATCTAATTTTTATAATTTAAGCCTATGTGCTAAAAATGTACTATGAATGCATTATAGGAACATGATCTCCATGACAAAACCCTATGAATGCCCCCTCTTTTGAGGGGAGTTGTTGAACCTATGTAAGAACTATTTTCAAAATTTAAAAAATAAACTTTAAAAAATGTGTGTTATTTGGAATATATATGATATATTCATAATAATCTATTATAATGTACATACATAACATCTAAATGTAATAAAATCTAAGCATAAGTTTATATTGTGTGATGTATGTCATGTCTAGCATTCACAATGGTGTCAAGATATATATAATAATGAATGTAACAACAAATCTGAGTTAATAATTGTGTACATATCTAGGGGTAATTAGGCATGGTGTTCATCACAACACTAAAGTAGGAAATGGATATGTATGAGGCCCCTCATGGCATATAAAATTAGAGTTTGTAAAAAGTAAGAGACATATGTCATGGCCATGATGCATACATGAAAGCATAGATAAAATGCACATGAGGTAGGCAAAGTAGGCCAATGGGATAAAATATAAGGGACATGGACACATGTCATTAGATATGAGAAAAAAAGACATACAAGGACATGTTAAAGTGTCCACATACACAAGAAACAAGCAAGTCAGCATAGAGACCAAACATTGTATAAGTGTGATAGTGCACATGTGAATACTTGACCCATTGTTAATCATAACACTCCAAATAGGATGATGAGCTATGTAGGCTCAGATAAAGAGTACATACAAATTTGAAGCATCATTAATAATATTTTATTTGAGAAGGTGATGAGTGGCCTAGATGGAATTATAGTATGGTACACACCAATGATATTGTGTGGTGGGTGTGCTTCCTATGTAGTAGTTTGATTTGATAATGGTGGTGGATGTGCTAGATATGTGTAGTGAACACCTGAAGTGATCCATGACTCATTTTTTATATGTTTGAAAAATGGATCTAAGAATATTTTCAATCCCTTAGCTTCCATTTTTCTATAATTTGGGTGCCTTTATGGGTGTTCCCACATCAATAATGTTATCCTCTATCAACTCTTGTATCTTATGTTTCTAGTTGATGCATCTATTTGTTGTATGGTCTAGTGCCTTATAATATTCATAAAATGCATTAAAATCATATTTTTTTGGAAGAGGTTAGGTTGTATCAAACTATTTTATGGGAGGGAGAGATATGACATTGCATTATAAGAGATATTGTAAAACACATTATGGCAATTTTGGAAGGTAAGTAAAAATTCCTTATGGAAGAGATAAGAAAACAAGGTGAATAAATTATTTAGATCACTTTTATTTTTGGTGGGCCTTACCTACATGATTCTTACTTTAACTCTTATCAATTAATTCTGATCCACTAGTATATTTTATTTTACCCATAGATAGGTGGTTGAGTTATCTTTCTTTCACTAGGTGGCATAAATCTATAAAGGTTGTAAACTTATTAAACAAGATAGTTTCGTGTAATGTTGGTAGAAGACTCTATTTTAATATATCCTATAACTCTTAATCTGTAATGGTTTTAGTTAATTTGGTAAATATAGTATTATATCACAACACATATTGTACTATAGGATCATTTGATTTTTGTTTCAATTATGAAACTTGAGCATATGACATCTAATAATTTATGTTTATTGATAAGTGTGCTAGAAACATATCTACCAGTGGATTAAATATGATGATTGACTGATTTGATAGATCATAAAACCACTGTAAGTCATAATACTTTATATTGTATGGAAACAACTTAGAAAAGAGCCATTTATTGGATGTGTTGTCAAAACATGCTATGTGGAAAGATTGGAGATGGTGCTCTAGGTCACTCTTACCATCATATAATGTAAGATTAGGTGCCATGAATGCATATGGTAAAGGAAATTACACTGTGTGGTGGTGTAGTGGCTCCCTAATCAAGATATAACACCTTAGCTTATAGAATATGATCCTCCTACTTAAGTGATTGTACATCTAGAGTAGATGAACTAGCAATAAGAGGTGTAATTTCCACTAAATGTTATTGTGTTATAATTATTTATTGTGCTATTTGAGTTGGCCATAATGTAGATGTAATAATGGGGGAATAGAAGATTGACCATTATTTTATTTTTAAATTTCTTCATGAATAATAGTGATAAGGTCATCTTGCATATCTGAGTGGTTGTAAACAAAATCTTGAAATTGTCTCTTATCAAATTTATCAAATTGATTGTTGAATTATGGAATTATAGTTTGTGGAGGAGGAAAACAAAATATTGTATATTTTTATCATTTAAAGAAATGGAATCTATGAAATATTTCTAAAATTAAATAGTGAAACAAATTTAATAATTTATAACTAATATCTAAGCATAGAAATTAAAATAAAAATAACCTTAATATCATCTAGGGTTAGGGTTTGAGATTTGTTTGAAGTAAATTGGATTCACCAAAAGTTTTTACCTTTTAAGACATAATAAGTATAAATGTTATGTTTATTAAAGAGATGAGTATAATAAATTAGGGTAATAACATGTAATAAATGTACAACCAATGATTTTTTACAGAGTTGACTAACTTTAACCTTTCTAATAATAGTAATAAATAATGCAAGTAATATCTTAGCTAGAACTTGGATAAGAAAGATGATTTAGATGGTAAAAATGAGGTAGAGGTTGCTCTAAATGTTGCAAATATGATCCAAGTGTTAGAAACCCTCCTAAATAGTAGAAACCTAATTGAACAGTAGCACCATTATTGGATATGTGGCAGTAGTGCCCCTATTTTGGTAGTAGTGTCCTTTATGCATGACTGTCCTAAGCTTTTAGGTGCACTCGAGTCTATATATTTGAGGTTTTTTCATATTTTCATGAGTTATAAAACTATGTATAATTCTTATTTTGACTAAATTTATGAAGAAATCATAATCCTCCATGTTGTTAGGGCATCTGATTGATATAATTTGAAAAGTATGTGTGTTAGTGGGGTAGGTTAGACATCCTCAACACCCTGCTATGATGAGAATTTCCTACATACCAATACTCTAAAGAAGGATCAATCCCAATGTAATTATCCCCACCTAATTATTTCTTTAAGTGCAACTAAAGCTAGCATGATATTTTAATTGAGTGATTTGAATGTGCTTGAGACTTGAAATGTAGGAAATATGAGCTTATGAGTGTTATCGATGGTAGTATGCAAAAGTAGAGAAGGATAAGGATTGATAACCTTATTTTTACATAACTTATTTTGGGTTTGTATATGTAATTTACATATAATTTTCATTTAGTGGTTAGAGGGAGAAAATTAATGTATTTATATTGCTCTGATGCTTGTGCAGGTGCTAAAAGATGTCTAGGCTGACCCTAGGAGTTTTTAGATTTGAAAATATATCCATTCATGAAAAAAAAGGGGGGGAAGGACATTCTCAACATTATTGGGACACTAGCGCCATGTGGTGCTATTGTCCTTATTATGGTGTTAGTGTCTAAGTGGCATAACACTAGGCATGAAGGGCCAAAATATAAGAATGATTGTTTAGGGCTGCTTTAGGGATTACTAGGGATTTATGTGGTCTACATGAAGGTTGGATAAGTGTGAAAAAATACTTTTGGATAAGTCTAGGGATAAATAAGGGATATGTAGTCTGAAGTCACACTCTTATCACTCAAATACCACTTTAAGGTGATTACACTAATCCACTTTTAGGGGAAACCTACACAAAATTTTAACAAGAATATAATTCATAATATGATGATAAAATACTAACCTATAACTCCTATATATACTCTAATTATTCATGGTTATTCTGAAGGC
This sequence comes from Torreya grandis, assembly GCA_037957365.1. NCBI lineage: Eukaryota > Viridiplantae > Streptophyta > Pinopsida > Cupressales > Taxaceae > Torreya > Torreya grandis. The sequence goes on along the minus strand of JARHVA010004824.1, from coordinate 290,912 downwards.
TGACCATATGAATAACATCAATAGATATCAAAAGACAATATGAAGGTATGTAATCTACAATTTGTCCATACAATCCCTAGACACACTATAAGTTTATTATGTAATGATCAAAGAGTGTTTGTCTTGACCTAGTAGAAATCCCATCACCACTAGTGGATGCACCATAAGAAACCCTCTTAGGATCTCTTGCACGTTGATAAAAATATATAAGCTCATGGCATGCATGTAATAAGGATGATATGTGGTTTTATTTCTCCTAAAGTAATTGAGATAACAATCAATTACCATTAAAAAACATGAATCAAACTAAACAATTCATCATCAATGCTAATAGATAAAATTACATATAATATACTCCATCTCAACAAAAAATTCTTCTAGTAGATCATTTCCTTGAGGATAATTTATCATAAATATATAATATTCAACATTCAAAGTATTAGTTTCCAACATATAATAATTTTCATATAAGTTAGTTTGGATTATGGTTTACAACATTGAACATTATCTATGAACTACACAAAAAATTCAAAGTATTGATTTTCAACAAAATAAAATGGTGTTCCAAAATGATGGAAAACCAATTAAATGTTTGATATAAATATTTATTTTTATTTATTATTCAAAGTGGAATTGCTTACTTTCTCTTTTTGAGTTGGCTATATACATAGTCCACACTACAACTTCACTCATGGTGAATATTGTTCAACACTACAACTTCATATCAATGGGAGAGTTGATCACTAAAATAATATGGGATACCATGATTTTCAAGATATTAATATTGTATTTCTATGTGGAAGGTTTACGTATGAGGTATTGATCAACCTAATATAATTATTTGAGATATTTTATGTTTTTATAAGGTATTTGAACATTGTATTGAGACAAAATGTTAAATTCTTTGAAAATGGAGGGAATACCACCTCAAAAAATATCAATAATATTTATGAGTAAAGTGGACCTTAATAAAATTATATTGAAGTGAAAAGAGGAGATGATTCACATCCAAAATAAAAAACTAAAACTCAAAAAAAAGTAATTATCCAATGTTTAATAAATATGTAAAGGAACAATTATTCTCCTTGAAAAATCAAACAAAAATAGCAAAGGAATGAATACATAATTCAAATATAAATAAATATAATTTAACCAACATTAACATCTAATGGTTATGAAAGTGAGTGGAGGAACTCCCCTAGTTTCCTTACATGCCTAATAGGCTCAAAAATCTTGATCAATTCATGATTCTCAAGATGCCAAAAGTATAAAAACATTTCATAATTCTTTGATTAATTTCAAGATCTAAAAGTACCAAAAAGGTTATATAAGTGTTTAAAGGGAAAGGAAAAATAGATTTAATAGGGTCATATAAGTTTTTAAATGGCCAGGAAAAGTGTTCCAACACAATTTTATATGGTCATTGAGGCCAGGTTTATAGCTTTGAATGTTATATTTTGTTCATATGAAATGTGCTTTGTATTCAAGGAAAAATAGCTTAAAATCACACCCAATATGTTAAGTATTTGAGAAATAACTTATAAATAAAAATTATAAATTTCACAAAGTCATTCAATAAAATTCTACTATATGAAGTGTATAAGCACAAACAATACTTTATGACCCTCCAAATCTCAAGAGAAGATATTCAATACAATACTTGTTATAATTTGACCTTAATTAAAACCCAACACCACATAAATTTTTATCTAGGATTTTTGAAAACATATATTTTAATATATAATCTAGAGTAAATAACTTACATAAACTCCAACATGAGGAATAACAATTATTTCAATGGCCTTTTTCATCATGAAGTAGTGTAATAAGAACATGAATAAAAATACTAAAATTTTTATTGAAATAAAATTGTTTATTATCAAAATGATATCTAAGGAAGGTTCCATGGGTGGCATTGAACTCCAAAATTTATAAAAAGGTCTAAAATTTTATTTAAAAAATGCATCCATATGATAGTATATAGGTAAAATCTATAGATGGTTTGTTTTGGACCTACTGTGGACTGAACATAAATGAAAACTATGGCCTTGATTTTATCTTAAAATTTGTTGGTCGTATGGCCATAAGACACCAACTATAAGTGAGGTTGATCAATATATAAATAGTATTCTTAAGATATCCAACATAAACAATATAAGTGGTTCAAAGTGGCCTTCAAGTTGGGCAGATCCAATTGAAGAGATCCAAAAATATGGGAAGATCCCTGCAAGTTTGAACTAGTATATTTTTTATATTATGCAATGAATAAAGAATATAAGCATATTATAAGGTAGGTAATATATGTTTTGTAAGATTAACCAAAAAATGCTAGAGTTATAGGATCATCTATTTTTATTGTATAATTTAGAATATAATAAGGTGGGTGGTAGGCATGTAGTTTTTATTAAATCAATTTAAGTAATATAGTAATTTGATGTATGAAATTTTGATTGTGGAAATATATGAAATTTTTTATGTTTTATTTATATTATATATTATTTGAGGTATACATACTTTGACACCTTATTATGAAGATTTAATTATCTAATGTACTTAATTATATTTCAATGTAACAATGATGAACATATGTAATATGAGTAGTCCACTGAATTTCATTTGACATGTATTAGTAAATAAGGAACAATACACTAATGATCACCAGCCTAATCATCAAAATGCCAATGATCATTAATCTCTCCCATCAAATATTACTTGTCTTCATAAATTTAAAATATAAAGTATACCATATAATTTTATAAAGCAACATGATTTTTTTATTCGTTTGCTTTAAAAATTAAAAATTGAGAAAGAGGTGTTGTGGAACCAAATATCTACTAATAGAAGGCCATTCATAGATGTGAGGCTACATGATGCCTCAATTAATTTACAGGTGAATGAATTTTCCTTACTATATTTATAAAATACATTTTTTTTTTGTTATTATAGTTTTCAAATGTCTATCGCCTGAAGCTCATACTCTGTTTATTAGACGACTATTTTATTATAAATATTATAATGTATTTAAACTTAGTTTTATATTTTAAATTTATATGGATATAATCATCATATGATTGAACACATGTGTATTCTTATATTAGTGATATTTTTTAATGTTGGTTATTTCTTTAACATCCTTATACATTGTTGAATTCCATTTATATTTATACAAATTTATACTTTGAAGATTCAATATTATAATGGAGAGTCTATATTAAGTTGGATAAATTATAATTTTATTGCACATATACTCAAGTTAAGTTAAAGTGTATATCTACCAAATTTAGAAATGTTTTCATAATGCTTGAAAATACAAATTCTTGCCAAAGAATCTCTTATGTATAAGATAGGTTGGGAAATTTTACTTATTTCCTCAAAACCCTTACTAATTTCATGTGAATTAGAATTGTATGAATTCAACCATAAACAATGCTTAGATGATATTCTAGAGTTTGATGGAAATGGAAGTTTATAAAATTATAATTTTATATAAAGAGAAAAAAAAATTAATATAGAATGGAGCTTTAGTTTTTATTTGCCAATAAATTTGTAGTCAAATTTCTAGTATAATAAATGAACTATTAAAATGTCAATAATATTCTGAAATATGTCGAGACTTCCCTCAACACTCATTATAGGTTTTGGGATTGAATAGTCATTCTTGGTCAAGTGTTGAAAAATAGAAATTTGACTTATAGGTTTTGTGCATATTATTTTTTTTTTCTTCCTCACTCCTTTTTCGTGCATAATAATCTATGATATTTAAAACTAAATAAGGAATTTTTTGGCAACATATATTAAGGTTAGTAACAAATGTTAAATAACTAGCCACATAACCACCATGCACCATAATGATAACTAAGCTATCAAGAAATAAAATCTAAAAAATATAGATTTCATAACATTAACAAGGACTCTGACACTGATCTAAAATGGAATGTTAACTCACATAATAACATATAGTGTAATATTCAGGGACATGCATTAGGGTTAGTGACTAATGTGAACTAACTAGCCATTTGATTGTCATACCCCAAGAAAATAAATAATATGTTAAGAAATAAAAATTTATTATATATATATATATATATATATATATGATTGTCATACCCCAAGAAAATAAATAACATGGATTTTTATTTCTTGACATATTATTTATTTTCTTAGGGTATGACAATCAAATGGTATATATATACCATTTGATTGTCATACCCTAAGAAAATAAATAATATGTCAAGAAATAAAAATCCATGTTATTTATTTTCTTGGGGTATGACAATCATATATATATATATATATATATATATATATATATATATATATATATATATATATAACTTTAGCAAGTGTTCTAGTAGTGCACTGCAATAAATTACTAGATCAAATAATAATAAATTATTAATATGTTCAATGTGAAACCATTATTATAATCTATATATAGTAGATTGAATTCTAATTTGGGATCTATTAGTGCATAATCTGACTTGGAATAATTAAAAATGATAAAAGGTTACTGTATGGGAATGAGTGAACCTTGAATTAACAAAGGGGTCAACATTACCAAGGCCATTAAGATGGTCATAGAAGAAGACCAATTGATAACTAAAGTGAAGTGGAAGCTATATAGGGACTTAAAAGGGAGGGAAAACATAACAAAATCAACAAAATATATAGTCTAAATATTTATGATTTTGGAACATGTGCATACGCATAAATATTAATAGAAATTAAAAATAGATACTATTAGCTAAAATTGGCTACCATTAGTGAGTAAACTTCAAAACTTATTTGCTCATGCTTCTAAACTTGTTGTTAGCCCTTAGAGAGGTTTTCATGGTCATGTTGGTCTCATGGTAGTAGGGATTATGTCCTTCTTGGTAGCTTATAGAGCTTTTTGAGTTATCTCATTGGAATTAAAGTCAAGTCACATAGTCTTGTTACCAAGTATTTCAATGTAGTCAATGAATTAAGCCTTTTGCAATGCATTTTAGCATGGATTAAGGTAACTTTGATAAATTTAAATTTTGTGTATGAGGTAAAGGTCAAGTTTGAATCATGTTCAAGGAAGAAGTAAGGTGGTGACCTTTCAAGGAAGACTGTGTTCTAAAATGAGCAAGTGGACGAAGGAGGAGAGCCAATAATATGAAAACATTGGACATTTAAGAATTTTGAGAAGGTTAAGGTATTTTTTTAAAGTTTAAGGTTTCCTTGTTTCATCTTATAATGTTTATTTCAATGTTTTAAGATTACTCTTTCAAAGTATCATCAAACATGAAGATATAATGTCATGTAAATAGGTGAAATAGGGGTCCTCTAAGTCAACTAATAACTATGTAATGTTGTGATGCATGTAATTTTCTGTATATATTTCCAAAGATGTCTTTAGATTGTTTATCTAATGTTGAAACACCTTTGGTAACTACTTATTCACTATCTCTAACATTCCAACAAGGTAATAATGAGAATCTATAGGGAAATAAAGTTGAAGAAGATCTTGACATGTTAACTAGTAGTTTAAAGGTTAGTTGAAACACCATTATTACCTATTTATGGTTGTAATAGGGTTCTCTTGGAAGAATACACATGATCCTTTAATAAAGTGAGCATTTGGCATCTATTTGGTACTTTTACAAGTTAGATATGGTATACTAATCCATTAAAAGGATTCCTCCATGTTTCCTTAGGTTCAAAAAATGTATACAAATCTTGAAAAGTCCCAAAGAGGAAAAAACCTACCTTATTTCTCCATTGGGTCTGCAAACCTCTTTCAAAAGCTAAAAATGATAGATTTATTAAAATGATTCATCAATGAGAAAGAGATTTACATTTAATGTTCTTTGGAGTTGATAATGTCCCTTATGACCCTAAATTTATAATAATTATTTAATTTTTTTAAGGGCTATACTCTATTCACCATCATTAAAGATTTAATTTACTCAAAACCCCTACTAAAACCCACTGGGTTAGATATTCCCTTTTGGAAGAGATCATGAGATTGATATATGAATTTTAGTGAGTAAATATCACTATATATGAATATATGAGTCCATATATCAGCATATTAAATACATGAAATTCATGCATCAAACCTATATGGGAAGAAAACCTCAAGTCTTACAGTCTTTGACATGACAAACAAAATCATAGTGATTTGAGGCTTTTCAACGCATGAAAGGAATGATAAATAGTTTATTAAAAGTATTATTTTCTTGATGAAATATAATAAGTCATTATGAAGGAACTATTAGGGATAAAAAGGCAAAAGGACTATGCTAACAAGTGCACCAAGTGACTTTGTATAGCTTACAAGTGAGAATATCATAAAGGAGGTTCTAATATAAGTTGTGTTTTTTATCATCTAAAGGGATATAAATGAAATAAAAGTGATTATTATGTTTTCTCCAATTCCCATCCAAACCTATATTATTCATAGTTTTCACTCTGAGAATCAAGGCTTCATGCTTAAAATGTACACTAGAAACCTACATAAATACCTTGGCAACAAGTTATGTAGGGCCAAAAGAGAGTATTTGAGGTGTTTCATGTTATTATAATGATTATAATTAATATGAAAATATATTATTAATCTTAACCAAGTCTCCCAAACCTAAACACATGAAAACATCATGAGGATGCATGATAAATATGATTTTGTCAATGTATAGGTAAGGACATGAGTAAAGGGTGATCTTGTGGTCTGATCATTAGATTAGAAGGTGGTAAAATGTTAGAGAAACCATGAATATATGCATCATTAATTTTTATTTTTATGTTAAGAATATATACTATTTAATGGGAGTTATTCTAATACCTTGGTAGGGTATTTGGCCTAAGGAAAACAATCAAGCCTCCTATATCGGGAGATGTTGAAGGTTCCTTGGTAAGTGAAAGAGGATATTAGATAGATAAAATAGAGTTAAAAGAGTACTTAATTGATCCCACATATATATTCATGATGATATGACAACTCTTAATAAAAAAGTATGGATTTCAAGCCAAAGTTATAATGAGAATTGGAATTATAAATGCCAACCTACAATTTTTTCTACTAGCAAGCATGAAAATATGCATTTTTTTATTTGAGTGAAAGGTATGAGGATTGTGACATGGAAAAAAAATTTAAGAAATAAAAAATAATAATTAAAAGTTCCATTACTATACAAATAGGCCTAAATATTACAAAACCTAGTGAAAGAATCAAGAGACCTAACTAGTGCACATATAGGCCTATTAGGAGCCATAACTCTACCTTTAAGAATTAAAGGGAGCATTAAATGTTTGAATTAAATTTAGGGTTTTTAATGACAATAAATTTTTATTAGACCATTAAAAGTGTTTCCACAATTATTTGAACCCTTGGAAGGTGATAGAACATAAAAAAAAATAGGCCATTAGGTCAAAGCATCAAATTTGCCTATAAACCCTCATTATAGGCTACAACAAGTTTTAGGCTATTTGAAATGTCAAGTTGATTATATAGGTGTTTTATAAATTCATATGATGTGTTAAAATTACATCTAAGGAATTTAAAACTTAAAAAATGCATTTTTGAAGGGTCTAAGCCTATAAACCTCTTTTTTGATCCTTACACACAATTCTTCAATGCCAAGAGGCTACTTTTAAAGCTCATAATAACATTGATAAAATGCTTGGAAAGGAATTTAGTTTGGATTAGTTGAGGAGGGTAACCCAATCAAAACTCATGACATTGATTCATAGATAAAGTCCATGTATGGTATAAATAATCATTAAGCACATTGATCACTCAAAACCTTTCTAAAACACCACTAGAAGCTTAATCATAGTATTTTTGTCATAACTTGAAGGAGGTTTTTCATGAGATCAAGTACCTATTAGGAATGTTTATAGGGTTACCCTAATTCAAAAATGTATCATTGGTTCATAAGTTGAGGCCATAAAGTTTATGAATAGTTACTAAGAAAGTAAGGCACTGTAAACCCTACTAAAACCCTCTTACTAAACTAATGTAGGTGAAAAAAACATTAATGACCTCAATTTTACTTGTTTTACCTTGAGAGGACCTGAATGACCTATGCAGGTTCCATGGGCACCTGAATGGGTCATTTGATAGCATGTGTGAAGGTTAAAAAGTATATAAAATGGTATGGAAGTGGTATTTTTAGGCCTATTTATAAGGATGTGATATGTTTAAGAATATTGGTGATTTGGGGTGGTTTAATAGACCTATGAAGAGGTTTGAATTTATTCTTTAAGTCATTTCTTAGGTTTGCATTATGATAGAATGATTTTTCTAGGAAAGAAACATGCCTAAATTAACATTGGTTCCTTGTGTGCTTAAGAAATGACTAGATTGCAGACCTATTGGAGATCATTAAGATCTTAAGAGTCTTTATAATATCAATAAGGATACTTGCTGATACTCTTTTAAGTTTTCATAGGACATGAACAAGTTCAAACAAGTCAACATAGGTAGAATTGAGCATGATATCCTAGTATGTCATTGAAGACCTTTAAAGGAGAGGTGTAGTGAAGTTGAAGGGTTTTAATACACATAATAGAACATGATTTCCACTAAAACATCAATATTTAAGGTTATTAAACATATTCAAAGTGTCAAATAGGGTAGAGGGTAGGTTAAGGTGATTTGGATGAGAAAGAATAAAACTCGTCAATTCTCAACAAGGAGGAGGGAAGTTTCAAATAATACTGATGAGTCATCAAGGAAGAAAATAAATCTTACACCACCTTATGAAAATCATCATCAAACCAAGTGCAAACATGTTGAAAAACAAAATTGGACTATTTTCTTACTCATGTTCTTACATCGTAACTGTCTAATGACTATATGACATTTGTCATGGACCTTCTCAATGTTCTTCTCTCTCACTCTAATTATTTTTCCTATATGTATGGCCTATTTTTGAAGTGAAATGGATCCTCCACTTGATTATGGTAAGGAACTTATCATTTTTTAATCCATTGAAATAATAGACAATCTAGTTTTACCTTCTCTTATTACTGTATTCTAGTGTTTGTGCATGAATCATTGATCTTGTATAGTATTAATTTAGTTCTCCTTGACATGTTATCTCATTCTCTCACCTATATTTAGTTTTAAATATCTTTTTGAGGTCATATGGAGTGTTTAAGTAGTCTTGTGAAGGATAAGTGAGGCAATCTTCCATTAGTGATTTTAAACCTATTGAATATTATCCTTCCTAGCCTAATCATCATATATCACATTCATATTGAAAAACTGATGTAATAAGAGTATATTAAGAGTAATGAATTAATAGGTCAATTATATGGTCATTGTGCATCTGTAAAATGTGTGGTACTCGTCAAAAAATTTGGTGCATCACCTCCCTAGTTATGTTATTTTCAGTTATCTTATACCCTTTTCCTAACAAGTAGTAATCTAGTAGTAGTATCAAGGTGAAAAATCAAGGGATATATCCCTATCTATATTTTAACCTCATTGATCTGGCCACCCACAACTTTGGCATGTCTCCATGATATCACCTAAGTGAGGAGGCTTGGATAACCTCCTCAAGGGTGTAATTTAGTTTGATAATAGTTATTGCATTCGTGGTGGAACAAGATGTCCATCTATTGAAGAGTTGTTTATTTTTATGTTCAATGCATCAGCCTTTGGAGACATTCCCATCAAACATGAATGGTGAATCCAAGTTATTTAAAGCTGGTCTAAGTAGCCCAAGTACCTGAAAAATCATAAATTGGTATGTATTATAACTCTTCATTTTTTGAAAATACATATTCCTTTCCTACATATCCTTCACATCAAGCTAATGATGTTTATGACTTCTCCTCATGTATCCCTTCAATAACACATCAAACTTGTCATATCACTTACCAACCTCCCACCTACATTCATGCTCTTAATTAGTCTTGGAAAAGTCATTCTTCCCCTGCTCAACCTAAATAAAGGTTTAGAGAACTAAGACTTGAGTTTTAGAGGAAAATGAAAGAGAATGATAGAATAATGAAGTACAATACATATCAATAAGATATTGTATATTAGGCTTTTATAAATCATCAAGATTTGAGGTATAATGAGGAGCATATATCTAGACAAATTCAAGCTAAGAAAGAGTAGAACTATCATCTACTCATGATTATGTAAGAATTCAAGCCTACTTACCAATACATCTATCCTTGTCAAGGTCGTGATACTTCTATTAAGTTCATTGAAATCAAAAAATCCTTTTAGAAAATAAAATGTAAATGAGGGGACTTGGTAGTTGAAATGAACCTAGTTTAATTATACCTATTAATTTCATTCAAGAAGAGAGGGATTTAGTATAACTTGTTAAGGATGAGTGGAAAATAATTGAGATTAAAAATAAATAAGGATTAACTAGTGGCATGATTGAGATAAGAGGCTTAATCCAATGCATGTATAATAGGTTGGTGTCCTATTAGAGGTGGAAATCTCAATTGACTTAGCTTTATGTGCCCTCTCCTACCCCAAGTCAACCTTATTTTTATCAAAATATACTACATGATTCAATTAAACATCAAAATAAGTTCCATGAACCTCCTAGTGAGTCTACTAGTTTTTAAATACTAATTTGGAAGAGTTTCATACCTCAAATAAATCCATAGCTTATACAAGCTTCACCCACTCTTATTCAAGAAAAACCTAAGCCTATGCAAGCTTTATCCACTCTTCCTCAAGAGCCTAAAAACATTATATCTTGGATGACTTATTAGACTATGACTCATGATTACATCATGCCAATACATGAGAATGAACCTCCTCCTATGGTCGTAAAACTTCAAGAGAGAGAAGAGGTTATAGAAGCCACACCAAAAAAAATTCCAAATTAGAAGGAAATTCTTAATATGCAAGCCCAAGATAAAAAGAGAGAAAAGATGTTAGAATTCAAGCTAAGGGATTTCCCAAGATTCCTAATCCATTCACCTATCCCTTAAGTCCTATATTTTCTTGAGTTTAAAAGTACATTAGAGGTTTATAAGATGATTTTTTGTGGAAGAAAGAAAATTAGAATATCCTGACATCATTTCCTCCTCCTCCCCTATAAAATGAATCATCTTGCCCTCCCACCATCTCCCCTTTGAAATGAGAACCTATTGTATAGGAATCAAGTGAAGATATTGTAGTTGAGGAAGAGAGTGTCTCTAGTGGCTATGATGAAGAGATCAAAATTGGTAGTCCCCTTCATAGAGGAAAGAGAAAGAAGGTGTGAAACAAGAGAAACATGATGAACTAACCCTTTCTTAGGTATATGAGCTTCCATGTTTCATGGAAGAAGAGATTGATCATCTTGTAGAACATGAGCTTGAATAGGTTGAAGGAAAACCTGTAGTAGTGGTTGAAATGGGTGTCTTCGATGATAAAGATAAATTTGATGTTTTTTGGCAACATTTTTACCATACTTTCCTAGAAGAGCTTGAATATATTGGTATGATAACTTTGGAACAGGTTACAATATACCTTTAAGGAGATGATATACTTAAAAAATAATAATTAGAGTTTTCTATCTTTGATGAATTGAAATATCAAGACAAGCATAAAGACACTAGTGAGAAGATTGGGGATGCTAATGAGGTTGAAAGCCTTCAAAAAGTTATCCTCCCTCAAAGGGGACAAGTAGAAGATCTCAATGAAGATTGGCATGTTTATTTTGAGTTCCTTCAAGACTATGAAATCTTTACAATCCTATGTCTCTTGGTGAAGGTAGTAATAAGATGATTATAAAGATTTAAGATCATGAATAAGGGGATACAAATCAAGGTATATCTCAAGAAGATCCTAATAAATCTAGAGACAAGTTTGTGGAACTTCTTAAATAAATTGAGTAGTTTGCATTTGATGTTAAGTAGAATGACATCAGTTAAGATTTCATAGATGATCAAGTTAAAAATTACAAAGAACCATTATAAGATAGGGTTACAATAGTACTTATAAACCAAAGTGTGATCAACTTATATTACATTAGCAAGGGTGGACAATAGTACGAGGTTGTCTTTCCTCCTTATCCACCCCAAAGAGATAATCTCATGAAAATTCCTTTTGACCCAGGTGGATATAAATTTAAAGGTTATTTGTAAAAACTAGTTGCTTGTGTTTGATTTTCCTAAGTGATTTATAACACAAGGTGTGTCTAGTGTGGTGTGTTACTTCAGTGTGTGTGTTATTTTTTGCCTTGTGTTGTGTGTTTTAGAGGTATATCAGCTATCTTTTATTGTTAAATAAATTGAAGTCAAGTTTCAATGTCAAATCATGTTTATCTAGTTGAATCATGGGTGACTCAATAGCCCAATGGATGCATGAGGTTACTGGTCTAGATGCACGGAAAGCATGTAATCCTAAGATATTTCCAAAGACATTAGCCAAAATTGTATACCAATGGTGAGTAACATAAAAATATTTGTTACTCATGCTTATAACCTTGTTTTTATACTCAATAGATTATTTTTCATGGTCATGTTGGTATCATAGTATTAGGCATTATGTCCTTTTTGGTATCTTTTAGAGTACTTAGGGTGGTCTAGTTGGAAGTAATTTCAAGTCACTTATTCTTGTTATCATGTCTCTAAATTTAGTCAATGAAATAAGCCTTTTACAATGTAATTTAACATGGATTAAGGTAACTTTGATAAAGTTAAGGTTTGTGTATGAGGTCAAGGTCACGTTTGAATCATGGTCAAGGAAGAAGTAAGGTGTTGAACCTTCAAGGAAGAATGTATTCTAAGATGAGTAAGTGGATGAAGGAGTAGATCCAATAATATCAAAACATTTCACTTTCAAGCATTTTGACAAGATTAAGGCATTTTTTGAAAGTTTAATGTTTCTTTGTTTCATCTTATAATTCTTATTTTAATGTTGTAAGATCACTCATTGAAAGTATCATCAAACATAAAGATCTAATGTCCTATAAAAAGGTGAAATATGGGTCATATAATTCATTTAACATCTGTATAATGTTGTGACACATGTAAGTTGTCTTATATCTTGTCCAAGATGATTTCAGATGGCTTCTCCAACATTGAAACACCTTTGGTAACTACTTGTTCACTATCTCTAAAGTTAAAACAAGGAAATAATGAGAAATTGAAGGGAAAGAAATTGGAAGAGGATATTGGGATGTTACAAGATCATTGTATAGGTTATTTGAAGCAACATTAGAACATTTTCATGGCTACAATAGGGTTTTCTTGGTAGAATACACATGATCCTTGAAGAAAGAGAGCATCTAGTCTCTATTTATTAGTTTTTTAGGTTCTATATTGTCTCCTAATAACTTAAAAGGATTCATCCCTATTTTCTTAGGTTAAAAAATTCATGAAAAACTTTCAAAGTACCAAAAAATACAAAAACCTACCTTATTTCTCCATCGGGTCTACAAACCTCTTTCACAAGCTCAAAATGACAATTTTCTTAACAATGATTAATGGAGGAGAAGGTGATTTGGATTTAATTATCTTGGGATTTTATAAGGACCCTTATGTCCTTGAATTTATAACCATTATTTATGGGTTTTATGGGCTATGCTATATCAACCATCGTTAAAGAGTTAAGGTGCTCAAAACCCCTACTAAAACCCACTAGCTCAATTTTTCATTTTTGGAAGCAATAATGATATTGATAAATGAATTTTAGTGATTTAATATAAGTATTTATGCCCATATTAGTCCTTATAAAACCATATTCAAGACATGTAAATCATGCGTCAAACCTATATGATAAAAAAATGCCTCAAGTCTTGTAGACTTTGATGTGATAGGCAAACTCTAGTGATTTGAGGGTTTTTAATGCATGAAATAAATAAAAAATATTTTATTCATAGTATTATTAAATTAATGATATCCAATAATACCTTCTCAAGGAACCATCATGGCTAAAAAATTAAAAGGACTATGCTAACAATTGCACCAAGTGACTACATACAACTTACAAGTGAGAAGAGCATAAAGAAGGTTCTAAAAAGAGTTATGTGTTTAATAATCTAAATAAATATATGTGAAATATAAATGTTTATTAGGGTTTATCTAATTCCCATACAAAATTAAATTATTTAGAGTGTTCACTCGAAGAAACAAGGCTTCATGCTTAAAATATACACTGCAAGCCTACACAAATACCTTGCCAACATGTTATGCACAACCAAAAGAGAGTATTTGGGGTGTTTCATGATAAGATAATTTCAATAATTTATATTCAAATATATTCTTTATATTCACAAACTCTCTTAGACCCAAGTACAATAAAACATCATAAGGATGCATGGTAAATATGAGTGTCTCAATGTACAGGCAAGGACTTGAGGAAAGGGTAATCTTGTGGTCTAATCATTAGATTGAAAGATTGTAAAAGGTCAAATAAACCATGAGTATATCCACCATTTCTTATTTTAATTATTTAAGAACAAATAATAATATCAAGGATATATTAACATACCTTGGTAGGGTATTTGGCCGAAGGAATGTAATCAAGCTTGCTCCTATATCCATATATATTTAAGGTTCTTGGTTAGTGAAAGAGGATATTAGATCAAGGAAATAGATTTAAAAGTGTCCTCCACTTATCCCACATGGATATACATGATTATATGACAACTTTCAAGAAAAATTATCAATCACAAGGTAGAGTTAGAATGAAAAATGAACTAAAAAATGGCAACTTGTAGGTTTGCCTACAAGTAAGCATATCAATATGGATTATTTGGTTTGAGTGTAAGGTATGAGGTTTGGGAGAAATGAAAGAGATATTTAAGAATTAAATCAAATTGTCTAAAAGTTTCATTACTAGCCAAATAGGCCTAAAAATAATAGAACCAAGTGGAAGAATAAAGAGATCCAAACAGTGCACTTACATCCCTGTTAGGAGCCATAATTCTGCCTCCAATAATCAAAGGGAACACACAATGTTTGCATTGAATTTATTTTTTATATGGATAATAAATGTGTATAATAACCTAACATAGGTTACTATAATGATTAAAACCCTTTTAGGATAATGAAAATGTCAAGAAGTGGGCCATTAGGGTCAAAACATAAAATATGTCTAAAAACCCTCATTATAGGCTACATCTAATTTTAGGCTATTTGAAAGGTCAATTTTATTATAGATGTTCTTGATAAATACATAAGAGGTGTTATAGATTCATTTGAGGCATTTATAACCAACAAAATGTATTTTTAAAGGTTCTAGACCTTAAAACCTCTTTATGGATCCTTACACACACACTCCTTCAATGTCAAGAGGCTAATTTTGAAGCTTAGAAATTCATTGAGAAAATTATTGGGAAGGAATGGGTTTTGGAGAATTTGGTGAGGTTACCCTACTAAAAAAATAATGACATTAGGTAATGGATCAAGTCTGTGTACAGTATGAACAATCATTAAGAAAACTAATCACTCAAAACCTTTCTAAAACACCTCTAGAAGCTCAAGAATACATAGTCTTTTGCTCAAAAATTTATATAATTTTTATTTTGGATAACTTTACTCTTAGGTATGTTCATAGGGCTCCCATACTTCCAAAATTTATCATTTTTTCATAAGTTGAGGCTGTAAACTTTATGAACATTCTTTAAGAAATTAAAGCACCTTAAACCCTCCTAAATCCCTCTTGGTGACCTGATGTAGGTGAAACAATCATATATGAAATTAATTATACTTATTTTTCTACTTAATATGACTTGAATGACCTTTGTAAGTCCCATGGGCACCTGAATGGGTCATTTGGAAGAACATGTGAAGGGGAAGAAGTATGGAAAATGACATGGAATTACCAATTTTAAGCCTATTTACATGGATGTGATCTATTGAAGACTTTTGGTTAGTTGGGATGGACTTTAGACCCGTGTAGTGGTGTGAATTTAAAATTGAAGTCATTTAAGAGGTCTGTGTGATGATAGAACATTTTTTCTAGGAATGAAACAAGCCTAAATCAACATTACTTCCTTGTGTGCTTATGAAAAGGTAATATTGTAAACCTATTGAATATCATGAAGATCTTGAGACTCTTTAGAATATCACCAATTATAATTATTTATAATTTTTTAATCTTATTTATGTCATGAATAATTTCAATGAAGTGAACATAGGTAAATTTTAGCATGATATCCTTGTATGTCATTGAAGACATTTGAAGGAGATGTGTAGTGAAGTTGAAGGCTTTCAAGACACCTATGAGAATATGACTTCCACTACAACATTAGTAGACAATGTTCTCAAACATATACAAAGTGTCAAAGAGGGTAGAGGGTATCCCAAGGTGAGTTAGATGCGTATGCATGCAACTTATCAATTTTCAATACAGAAGATGGTAGTTTTAAAGAAGATTTATGATTAATCAAGTGAGACAATAACTCATACACCACTTTATGAAAATATCATTAAACCAAGTACACACATGTTAAACATAACCTTTAGGACCATTTTATTACTCATGTTCTTGCATCATAACTATTGAATGATTATATGACATTTGCCATGGACCTTCTCAACATCCCTCTCTCTCTCTCAAAGAAATGTCCTATTTTATCATTTAAAGGGATCCTCCACTCAATTATTGTGAATCCTTGCTGACTTTGTAATCCACTAAAATAATATACAAGCTATTTTTACCTTCTCTTATGAATTTATTATAGTGTTTGTGCATGAATTATCGATCTTGTCTAGTGTTGATTCAGTTCTCCTTAACATGTTGTCTCATTATCTCACCTATATGCAATTTAAGCTTGCTATTGTAGACCATATGGAGTGTTTATGTATTCTTGTGAAGGTTAATTGGGGAAATATTTCATTAGTGTTTTTATACCTCTTGAAAACTAGCCCTTCTAGCCTAATCATTATCTACCACCTTCATATTGAAATAATGATGTATGAAGATTATATTAGGAGTAGTGTATGAGTAGGTCATATCTATGTTTATTGTAGATTTGAAAATGTCTGGTGTTGGTCAACAAATTTGGTGCATCACCTTCTTAGTTAGGTTGTTTTTAATTATCTCTTACCCTTTGCCTAGTAAGAATTAATATAGTAGTAGTTTCAAGGTGAAACATCAAGGGATCTAGCCTTATTTAGAGATTCACCTCATTGATTAGGTAAACCACAATATACTCCATGATATAATCTAAGTGAGGAGGCTTCAAAAACCACCTAAAGTGTGCAATTTAGTGTGATAACAGATACCAAGTAATCTTGACTAAACATTTGACAGAGGTAGGTATTTAAGTGGACTTAATGAATGACAATTTAAGGATATGTTTGTGTGACAGAATAGTTGATTTAGAGGCTTGGACCAATGTATTGAAATTATATTCAACATGAGATCATTCCAATAATAAATAATTAAAAAATATTAATACCATATAATGGATCAAGAAATACAAATTTTAAAGAGGTAAAGTTTTTGCTATAGCCATTTAAGAAGGTAACAGAGAAGTTACTTCATTTGTGTTTGTTATTAAAAGGAAGTAAAATTAAATAATGATACTAAATGTAAAGTTGTATATAAACCCTAAAACACATGTTTTATAGTATGTTACCAAAAATGTGAAATGAAAACCATAAATAACAAAAACAATATAAATTGTAAAATAAAATCAAGTTTCATTAACTGAAATGGGAAATGGTCCCCCACCATCATGTTTCAAGTAACAAGGATTTTATATACATAATAAAAATCAATGTTTAGTTTACATATTCAACTTCTAAATTATTTACTTCAAGGAATACATATTCACAAGAGTAATAATGTATGTGAGGATTTGAAGGAGGATTTTAGATTAGTGGAGATGATATGAAGTTGAACTTATGAGGTGTATCCAATTTTTGTTTGTAAGGCTTGTAGTTAGATATATTTGAATGGGATTTCTTATGATTATAAATTTAGTAAGATAAGAACCTATTCTTAAACCATCATGCCATGTAGTTATAAATGTAATAGAGAAAAAGGTTGGTACTAAAATAGTCTTAAGAAATTGGGGTGAGTGGTTGCTATTTCTATGGGATTTGAGGTTTACCAAAGACTAACCCCCTATTTATGCCCCATCCAATTTGTCTTAAATACTACTAACTATAAAAGATACACAAAAAAAGAAATTTGATAGAGAAGCTCTTGCATAATCAATCTAAATAACAAAAATAAGATCATATCAATTAAATGATAGCTCACCAAGAACAAAAATACTAAATGAAATATATTTAAAAATAGGAATGGAAAAGGTTCAATTGTCATAGACTAATATCTATTAAAGAATTGGTAGAAGTTGTAACACTATCAATTCAATGAGATTTTATGAACATGAAATCTTGACCAAATCATCATTTACCAAAAAAAAAAATTGCTTCTA
Organism: Torreya grandis; assembly: GCA_037957365.1. Lineage (NCBI taxonomy): Eukaryota > Viridiplantae > Streptophyta > Pinopsida > Cupressales > Taxaceae > Torreya > Torreya grandis. The sequence goes on along the minus strand of JARHVA010004824.1, from coordinate 272,583 downwards.
AGATAAAATATCAACTCATAATTTTCAAATGATCACATTGAAATTAGTCATCTGAGGCAGGTGAAAACATATAGATGTAGCAAACATATGGATGTATCAAACATCAATTTACACATTTATATTGTATTTTAGTTGTCTAAAGCATTGAATTAGTGAAAATAATTTTAGAGGTCTACATATTCGTATAATTTTGTATTGAAATCTATCCATTGTTAATCAATCTATATTTTATACTATGTGAAACTAAAATAATAATCAAATTGTAGTAACGCATAAATCAAATTACATAAAATGTGTTCTTTCTAATGGCTTTCATTATAACTTGATGGAATTCTCATTAAATAATTCTATAAAATAATTCATGTGCCTTTTATAGGATGGTAGGTCACATGTCATAGAAAACCATAGGATAACTCTTAGTATTAATTCTCCATAAACCATATGAAATAGTTACAATCTCAATATCAATCTCCTAAGGAGCTAGTGATGGAAGAAACACATTATGAGATGGTTAGAGAAAATTTTGTGGTGGTTTAGCATTTTTCTTAGATCCTTTAAGACCTTAGATTTGACCAAAACATTTACTAATCAAGACAAAAATAGAAATTTCTCATGAGATTGTTAATGAGATATGTTATTTTTGGAAGGGATTATTATATGTGACATTTTAAAGGAAAATGATAGCTAGATTTGGAAAAAGATTGGAAGAATACCTTAAGATTTATGCGAGGCATTTTTTTATAGATACTCTCTATGGAATCTTAGGGCTACTATGATAGGGGATTATTTATGCTTTAAAAGGTTCCATGGCACACATGTTTTATATAATCTGAGGATGGGCTCATGGTCTAGGATTCAAGATCGTCCTCTAATATATAGAGATAGGTACAATACATTTAGATTGATGGCATTCAAACCTAATCTTTTCATGGAGTTGGAATAGTTCAGAATAATTCTTCTCATAACATTTTTTGATAGAGTTAGGTTTAACATCATTTCAAAATTTATATTATATCCTTTCCAAATATTACATATCTATAAAATATTTGTAGGTCTCATCATACTAGAACATCCCTCCTTGCTCAAAATATTCAACCTTCCTTGGCCTTGGAATGGCTCGATCAAATGGAAAAGCATGAACAGTAGGCTCAGATCATGTATTATGCAGAGAGAATAGAGTTTGCTCCAATGATGCATTCACGGGATGAGGGATGCTAGCACAGACTGATAATCATACCATGAAGAATGTTTGAAAATTTAAGTCATGAAATGCCATGAAACTTGTCATTTTGTCCATGTAGATCTAGCCACTAGATTATGCCACATCCTTACATCTATGCTTTTTCAAAACTTAGTGCATGTTGGTTCGTGCATGTCAATAAATAGGGTAGATGGTGGAAGTGTGTTAATGGAAAAAAAACTTAAGGATGATGGGGCCTGAATGTACCGTGTTAGCATGCACAAAGTTTATGCATGTTGTTTATGGTCAGCTGATATCAAGAGAGCTGATTTGCTTGTGACAATGTTGCACATCTGATGTGCAATACAAATTAACAATACATTATCATTGATGTGGGGACAAGACATTGAAATCTCATAGCCTACTTTGTACCTTTCATTTATCTATATTAGATATAGAATTGAAAGATGTGACATATCACTTTAAACATGTATCTTCCTATGGTTGATTGAATCCATCACTAAAGCAAAAATAGATAAATTCTAATACGTGCTAATACGTTAATAAAACAAAATAGATAAATTCCGAAGGCAACAAGAGAGGAATATAAACCATCACGGATGCAGAGAATACTATGGGCAGACGGTCGACGTTTTAGTTATCGATAATGATTTGAGTCTACTCACATCCAACTTGTCTATATAATATTCCAGAATAATTAAACAACGCGTTCATACCAAGCATGTTTTCTACACAGTAGTGGAGTTTCACAAGTTTCCAAGTACGAACGAGGTACACGGTTTTGCCACATATTTCTCACTTTTGACGTAGGCTGTCAATCTCAACAGACACTATATACCGTAGACCTTCGTTCAACTCCTCATGGACAATCAAATTATAACAAATAAGATATGATGATATGGAAGAATGATACGGAGAATACATTCAGTTGGACTTTCTACAGTTCGTTCTGATTTGTCCACTCGTACCAGTGAGAGGGCTGATGTTTCCCATATTCACCATGGCAGCTGCAAAATCAGTAAAGAAAGTCTTTTGATTGGTAGAATAAGTAGTGACCTGAGAATCGGCAGATCCTCCGTTGAAAAGCTCCTGGTCAGAGTGTAGAAGTCCTTTCTGGCTTTTCAGATCTTTATAGTAGCCATTGTCAAACGCTGTGGGAGATTGGAGATCTAAGGGTGACAGATTGTTGTCACCGCCACTGCTTGGACATTTCGCCTTGATAGAAGTGGAAAATGTAGTGTTTATATTGGTTTCGTTGTAGATGTGGGTTCTGAAGGTGGTGCACCGTGCTTGACCAATTGTATGAGCACCTAAACATCATGACACCTATCAAAACAATAGATAGATCTTTTAACTATAAATACGGATGGTCCAATATTTAAAAGTACCTGAAAGGACAATCATGTTCTTCGCAGAAAGACCTACAGCACTAAAAGCTGAGATGAGTCCGCTGAGGTTCAATGTGGGAGCAGGTATATTGCTGTTTGCACTGCTCAGGCTTGCAGTTGTAGAGTCCCTCCTTCCCAGCTGCACTGTCCATGTTGGTCCTCCCAACTAGCATTTGCGCACACAAAATTTGCTGTAAATTTCCTCATTTTCCGCATTAATAATGACAACTATTGTTTTTTCCCTTATTAGAAATGATAACAACACAAACGTTTAATACAGGTTAGAATCATGCCACGAATTTGATAGGTCATAGCACGTTTTAATGTTTGGAACTTAATATCGTCGCTTGTATCATGTGTTATTTTCAATTAAGTATATTTGGAATGGAAATTAGTGTTGTTATCTTGCATTATTTGATATTTTCAATCGATCAATACTATTAATACTCGAATCTATGACCGTTGGTCTACTCTTAAGGTTATGGAAAGAGATATTAGGTTATATTTTGAAATGGAAATTAGTTTAATGTTGTGTTTTTTAAAAGTTTATTTCATATAAAAATAAAATATTATATTACAAAGTTAATTATAAAATAATAAATAAATCGATCATATTTTAAAGTAGTTACATTAGTTAAATTAACAAGTTTTTGTATATGATAATTTTTTCAACTAAAAAAGTATAGTTAACTATAGTCATATAAAAATAATAACATAACATGAAGTAATATTAAATAATGGCAGCAATAACTACTAATGGTTGAGAAGACAGGCAATCGTAAGACTTGTCTTACTAAATCTCAAACATTTGCAACAAACAAGTCTATCATATTAAATATAGATTCTCAATTATTTGTATCATTTTCTTTTTGTTTTATCATCAATAACATCTTTCTTAATATTATTTTCAATATAACTATTATAATGAGATGGTGCTCTGCCCTTAAATTACTTCATTCATATATATTTATAGGTCATAGAAGTTGGTTTTAAGTGATACTTTTACTTTTATTTTTATTTATTTTATGTAAAAGCTTAAAGTTACATAAATATTGACATCTATATTTATTATTTGGATTATATATAGCAGATTACAATTAATGAGTAACCATAAATCTAAATATGAGCATTCTTTTAACTAAGCTATTACGATTAGTGGTATCCAATCTGTTGAATTTACCCAAAGAATAATCTTCACCTATTTAATTGACTCTTTGTATCAAATATTTAAAAGTATTTATATGTTAATAGATGACTTATAAACAATCATCCTTACCAATTAAACTACAACTCTTTTTATTAAATTATACTTTTAAAATATATATAAAATAAAACCTAATAATAATACTTATATTATATTACATGTTATTTTCAATGGACCACTAACAACCCCTTTGAAACTAACAGTCCATTTGAAGTGTTGCTTACGTATTTTTGTTCTCGACACTACCTTAAACCATATATTTTTGTTTTGGGCATTTATTTTTAGTCATGTCAATTTCTATAGATCCGATAACATTGAAACTTTAGATTTTTTTATTTTTTTTTCAATTTTATTAATCTAAACCTCCTAATCTAGTCAAGGTATCATGCTAATTTCCATGACCATGTAGGACTCAAACATAAAGCCTCTCATTGTATGCTGAGTCAAAATTAATTTTTATATTTCAATCTTTTGTTAATAAAACCAATCACACTCAAAATAATAAAAGGGCCTAATATCTCAAACTGCGGTGCAATCTAACAATCTTAATAGTTATGGAAAGGTTATAAATTCTAATCTTAGATGATCCATAGAAAATTATATGATAATAATACGAAAATATATATTAATTAAAAAAAATAAAAATCAGAAAAAAATTAAATATTCCTTTTTTATAATATAAAATTATATTATTTAAAAATTAAAAAACTATTTATAAATTAACATAAATAATTATTATTTTTTTAAAATAAACAAATGATTTAAATATTGACGATTATAATAACCTAAATTTAATTAATATTGATAAATTAATAAAATCTACACTCTTCACAAATCATAAAATTCTTATTAAAAAAATATTAAATATTCAAATATATATATAATTAATTACCTAACAAAACAAATTTGTGAACACTGGATAAACATTACAATCTCAACATACTAAATGATATAAACATATAAGCACGCTTACGACATCCAATTTTACTCTACTTTTGCATCATTCCTTCTCTTCTTATATTTTAAGCATAATTATTTTAAATATAAAAGATCAATAAAAAGCAACTCCGCCTCAAAATAATTTCTTGAAAAAAATTGATACAAAATAAATTCCAGGCCTTTATGAGGCTTGTATAGATGTTGAGTTTTACTTGGACAACAGAGTCACGAGCAGCAATGGCGAGAATGTCTGCACAAGACACAACTCCACTACAGATTGCTTCGACTTTTGATTTGATGGTGTCGACCACGTCGAATCCTCTGACAGAATTGTTGTTAGGAGCCGCAGTCTTTTCTCCGGTGAATGTCGAATTGTCGTCCAGCAGTATCGACCCATCACACCCCTACAAATCAAAATCACCATCAGAAAACGTTTAAATGAATACCAAACCACATGACGGAGAAGTAGATGTAGTCTTTGATAGTTGAAATTCTTACGTTAACAAAGCAGTCGTGAAAGTGAATACGAAGCAAGGATGCACCCATCCTTTTTTCGCTGGCAATTGCAGCTTTCACCGCAGCTTTCACTGTCGACAAAACATTCGGACACGTACCATTATAAAACGTCGAAGTCAGCTGCCCATTCACTTTACTCAAACACAACAAAATGAAGGCAATATATGCAATTAGACTCACAGTCCTCATGATTGATTGCTATGCAGCTCAAAATATTAACAGCACAAATTATATTTCTGATCAGTCTACAATGCAGACAACTGTCTCGTATAGAGTTTGGGTTAGCATTGGCTTCTTATAGAAGTGGAAGAGGTTAACACTTCTTTTTTGCTAAATTTGTAGCTGATACTGAGCGACAGTAACTTCTGGAAAAAGTCGGCATTTAAAAGAGAAATAAACAAGTGTTGGCCCACACGTTTCGACCGCCAGCTACACAAGTATCTCATAAAGTTGATAAATTTTAATCATGCTTGTGAGCTGGCGATTCCCGTGAGTATATAAAATCCTATTTTTTTTTGGTTGCATACATTTAGCCAATCTGAATCGATCAAATGGAATATGTACTTTCCACACTTTGAATCATTATAATATTAAATATTTATCAATAGGTATCCATCGTTTTCATTTGAAGAAAGATGGTATCCCCTCGTTATCGTATCTTTCCACGCCTCATTTACTTTGGGATCAAGTTACCTCTATTAACGAGTTAAAAGTGGTTTTGGATGTGATGAACTATTTTTTCGTGTTATTTACAACTTCATTTCAAAGAGGTTTTGGATGTGATGAATTATTTCTGTGTTATCTACTTCTTCACTCTATATATAATCGAAGTGGTTAAGGGTTCTATAAAACAGTATATTACAGGGTATTATTTTAAAGGTTATTAATTTAGATGTTTTTTAAGAGAGAATTTTCCTAATTTTTATTTATTTTATATTTTTATTTAATTTTTACTTATCATTATTATGTATGTTTATTCATCAAATCACCATTTAAACATAGAATAAAAAGAATGATACAGATATGTGAATAGATATTATTATGTATGAATTTTTATTTTTGATTTTCTTAACAATATATGTAGAAGAAGATAGAGAAAGAACTAAATAAGGTACAAGGTTACATATGAAAAAAAAGGAGCAAGCTTACAAATTAGAAGAATAAGATGAGGTTAATTTTAAGAAACCTACAACTTCCTTCAAAAATCAATACATTTGATGATAGAAGCTCTCAATAATCGTGGTGTCATTATCGAGAAACCAATTTAAGAACTTATAAGAGAATCAATAATCATATAAACAAAGCCATTGAAATATAAAAGAAACATGAAACAACTGATGAAGAGAATGTCAATGAACATAGAAGGTAAGTGACAATGCATCAAATCAAAAAGATATTAGAATTCAATCAATCTTTAAGAGGAAGTCACATGTAAGGCACCAAATATAGAATAAAAATAATATGTACAAGATAATAGTACATTAAACTTGTGTTTATGAGGCCCACAATGTTGGCTAACAAGGTTACCTTATAATTTGGTCAATAATATCTAGATCCAAACTATGAGAAATGGATGAATCACTTGATGTTTCATAAAAATGATCATGAGATGAATGATAACTTTCATCATTCGTACGATTAAGATATGTAAAATGTAGTGCATAAGTTACTAAAGACTATGCCAAAATAGATCATGATATAATGATTAGTCTAAGTCTCAAATAAAATTTATGATGCAAATGGTGATGTGTTATATATATCAAAGGTCTAGATTTAGGATTTGGAGCTTGAGAAGATCCCACAATAAATGGCAATGTCTTGGGTTTAAATATCCTAGGTATGTATGATGATTCCACTAATGTAGGAGAAATGGAGACCAAACTAGGGTAAATAATGTTCACCGTTGGAGATGCATCAAATGGTTGATGAATAGGTCTCTCATAAGTTGAATCGTGAATAGTGTGAACTTTTCTATTATGTTCAAATTTTATACAATTGTATACTATTAATAATATTTTACTTATTTCATTAATTCCTTGGGCATCATAATAATAGATTATATGATCTTGAATTAGGTATAATATAGAACCAAATAATGTATGTCCTAAAACCAACTACGAGTGGAAATGTGATATTGTTTCAGTGTGTATGCTCATGTCTATCATAATTGCACAATATTTTGATTACACCACAAATGCATTTATGAATATAACTTTGAATAAATAATAATAAAATCAAAATGACGTTGTTGCTAGAACCATTTCTGATTTTAGTATTATTTATGATAACATAATTAGGGTCAATAAACCCACATATGGAGCCATTGTTTGATTCATTGTTAGTTGTTTCAGTGTCCTAAAATATAATAGAAGGAATTTACCTTTTATAGCTTGACACCTTTTTGATGATGTAAATTGATATATAGATGTGGCCATACACACATTTTTTGGTTGTGAAGTATTATGCTTTTGAAATACATGTTTAAATATTTTTAATTATACATTAAAGTTACTACTAATCCAATCAAATTATAATTACAAGTATCTATCACAATAATTATACTCAAAATAATATTACTATCAATAAAATTTTAGATTTTATGATGCAATTTAAAAATTTATTGATTACATACACTAAACCATAATGATAATCACAACATAGTTTTCCTTAAACTCCTCGGTTCTCTACATCATCTATTTGTTAGCTTAAGTGAATCCTACACACTAGATATCATGCACAATTACTATCTCCTTCAAGCCGCTCAAGAATAGGTCACCAAACTAAGAAATAAGCCCCAAGATATCTTGAACTTCCTACGTCTTGTGCATATGATCCAACTGAGAATCAAAATGTGGCGACACAATAAACTCTATCCTAATCCACAGGGGAGTCTCGTGAACTCTTAGAGGACCACTAGGCTATGGTGGGGTCAATCAAGCACTCAACAATGCTGTCAAAATTTCTTTTAACAGGTGTACTTATTATGTGGGTTCCTTGGTGAGGTACAACTAGATGAAATTTCTAATTTGACCTCTTCATGCAAAACCTAAATTCTCCCGTCATATGCTCAACGCACTTTCTCTGTGCATGGTTTGCCAACCATCTCCTCCTCTCTTGCAATGGCAACTTGGAAAGCTTTAATTGTGCCTGGAAACACGATAGACACGTCTGAATATGTCCTGCCAGTGTAATAATAATTCTCCATATCGCCATTTTCTAAAGAAGAACATTCAAAATAAATACACGGGGTTCGAATATTCTCACATGGCCACTGCACATAAATCAGAACTTAGACAAATATATCAAATATATATTCTCTGGTCAGCCGACCACTCTCACCATGCACTCCCTATTGTGATTCTCTAGCATGACATTCTTTTAGATTGAAGAGTAGTAAATAGAATTTTTAGAATAAATGTCTTTCTTACTAGAAGATTCTTATAGTTTGAAGAGCAGTAAATAAGTTTGGTGCGGTTCGAACATGCCTCCTCGAAAACATAATGACTTAACGTTAAATTGTTTTTTTTAAGTCTAGAAGCAATATACAGTCGTTCGGGGTGTAAACACGGCATGCAATAGAAATTAAACATACGTTGGCCCACAACCCTCGAACGACACCTACAAAAGCAGGGAATAATGAAGATGATAATTTCCAATCATGCTTGTAATAATCATGGTCCCCTTTTATTGTTTAAAAAACATTGCTGGAACCCACACTGCTCGGTCTTTCCTCGTGAATCCAAGCCGGCCATTCCAGTGAATATCTAAAATTATATTTATTTGGGTTTGCATTTCTTTAGCCAATCTGAGTTGAGCAAATAGAATATACCTTTTTCAACAGTTTGAATCATTCTAATATTATATATTCATTTTCACTTGGAGTAAAGTGGATGAGTAGGTATTCCATCGTTCTCATTTTAAGTGAGATGGATGAGTAGCTGTGTATATTTTTTATTGAAAAAGTTTGTTCTTACAACAGTATGAGTTGTTAAATAAGACCATCAGAAAGGAGCGATAAAGTATAAGACAGTATAAGATAGGGAACATTACAATTTCAATATTACATTTATTTAATTAGTTTCGACATTTTTAATTTAATTTCTGATTTTTATTAATTATTGTATTAATTTAGTATTGTAGATAAGATTTTTTTTAATATTTTGAAGAGAATATATAATTGTAAACAGCAGTTAGCATAAAACTTTTAAATTGAATGAACAAAAAGAATAAAAAAATTATTATACACAACAATCCATCTATTCTTCTATAAATGGCTAATAATTAGTTACTTAAAATATTCAACTATCACATTATGAGATATATGAAACTTTAGAAGAGCTTGTTTTCAAGACAACCGGTGTCAAAAAATATGAAGTCATTGTGCAATATAATCGATATTCTTTTAGCAAACATGCATCTCTGAAATATGTGAGTGACAAATTCAAGAAGGGTATAAACTAGACATATGAGGGAGTTGATGGTAAAAAATCAGAAGTTATCACCAATAGGTAGTTTGTGAAATATGAGCTTCCAAGCTGTGATTTCATCCATGACATCAAATTTGGTATATCATACTTCTCTTTTCTTTCCACACCTCCTTAACTTTGTCATCAAACACTAACTCTATTAATTAGTTAAAAGTGGTTCTGGATGTGATGATTTTTTTCTTCATGCTATATCATTTGAATTTATGATATGTTCAAAAGAATTTAATTGAAACTATCGACTACTTGATTCACCCTCTATGTATGCATAATTGACTCAAAGGTGCAAGTTAGGTCAAAGGGGTTGTTTTTTTTTGGTAATGAGAGGTTTTTTAAAGTGAAAACCACACTCAAAACCCATACCCATTGACATTGTCTCACCTTTTATGCATGAACCACTAAGCATCAATAATATAATATTTATAGTAAAGTTGATAGTGGAAAATAAAGTGTCATGTTCTTTTATACAATGAGTTGTGTGGGAAGGAGACATTTTTTTTACGATGAACTTCAGCAATGGAGAAGTGGTGGAGAAAGGCAAGGCCATAAAAAAAATGCAATGAATGTTATATTTCAAGGTACATTGGTTTGTGATGGTGAGAGGCAATGACAACACATTTTAGGTGATGGACTTGAATAAGCCTATGAAGATATACATGCAAATTTCAATGAGATGTTGCATCTATCAATACAATATGTATTCTTTCTAACTATTTTAATTAGTTGATACATGATTGGAATTGATGTCATCTTAATGAACACATGTATCAGATATATAATTGCTCCTCTAAAAATATGACAATGCATTTTAGGTGATAGACTTGAATAAACCTATGAAGATATACATGCAAAGTTCAATGAGATGTTGCATCTATCAATACAATATGTATTTTTTATAACTATTTTAATTACTCGATACATGATTGGAATTGATGTCATCTTAATGAACACATGTATCAGATATATAATTGCTCCTCTAAAAATATGAAAATGCATTTTAGGTGATAGACTTGAATAAGCCTATGAAGATATGTGTGCAAAGTTCAATGAGATGTTGCATCTATCAATACAACATATATTTTTTCTAACTATTTTAATTACTTAATACAAGATTGGAATTGATGTCATCTTAATGAACACATGTATCAGATATCTAATTGCTCATATATATATATATATATATATATGGGCTAACTTTATAACAACATATACATTAATACAATAACATGGAATTATAAGTTTTCTTATGATAAATGTAATTTAGATGCTTCAACAAATGAACAGATACATTCTTGTTACAATGTAGAAAACATCAACACATTGTCTTTGTCAAACACTACTACTATATAAAAAACAAAGGTAAAACATGATAGGTAGTTAATTTTTTGAAATGTTTCACTTGTCTTAAATAATTAAATACATTTTTTATTTATGCCCTTTTCATTGCATTGCACTTCAATTTTATGTGTTCATTCTTCACTAGGGTAGTTTACTTCCACTAGTTTTGCTATTAGTATTTATATGTGACTGTTTTTTTGAAGTATATATTTTATAAGGAGTTTTTAAATAAAGAGAGATGAGTTTTTTATACATTTTCAAGGTTTGAATTACATTGGTTTTATTTTAGAGGATAATTTTAAAAAGAATGTTAAAAAAATTTGTTGGTGGAATAAAATTGCTCACATAAGAAAATTGTAGAGATTGAAGGAGACTATTAAAATTTATTAGATATTGGATTTTTATTACAATAAGTAGTATTAGATATCCAAATATTAAAGATAAAACCCTCAACCCACCTTCTCCTCTTCCTTGATAATAAATAATGATAAATGTTGATAAGGAATAAATACAATCACTAGACTAAAAAAAAGCAATTTTAAATTGATGAAACACTCTATAAATAAATACTTGTTTTTTTATCACATCATCACCATGATAATGTTATTGAAATGAATTTTCAATATTTAATTACCTAGAAAATAAACATTTTAATTTATGTTATGGAATGATGTTGGTGCAATCTTATTTCTAAGAGTTTCATGGAAGTAAATAATTCAGTCTTTTGAAGTTACTTACAATGTTATAAATGAGCTGGAACACCCAAAGATTGGCAATGTGATGGAAGAGGTGATACAAACAAGTGTTCAATTTTAGGTGGAAATTGGTGGTGCAAGCCATCACTCATGTTAAGGGTGGTTCACATGAATGAGACAACCAGAATGGTGGAGTATGGAGAGGATAATTCCATACCTAACTATCTCTTCTCGAATCATGATCTAAAATGAAATGTAAATGCAAATACACATGGAAATTTAAAACTAAATATCTAAACATCCTTCTATTGTCACAATATCAATACAAATTTTCAAGTGCATGAGGAAACAAAAAACGTAAATAAGTGAAAAGCCATTAAGGGTGGCTAAAACTTTGAAAAATATTTCCTATTCAATATAATACAAAGTAAGAGTATCTAATGGTGGATTCAGTTTAAATCGCATCATAGTTGCTACTTGTGAATTTAAGTTAATAAAAATTTATTTTTGATTATTTTATAATTAATATAAAGCTACAAACTTTTAATGAGTAGAATAAATGAAATTCAATTTTAACAAAATATTTAAACATAACAAACAACATTCTATTTTAAAGGAAAAAATTTTATGTTTCATATTAATTAAGTTTGTACAAGAAATAATATTTTTTTGGCTTTCTCTTTATCATGTCCTTTTTAGTGTGTTTATTGTACCATCAAGGGGAAATTGTGTTGATGTTACAATTTTCCTCACTATTAATATAATTGCTGATGTTTTTGAACATGATGAACTTTAATTAGATATGAAGTAATTATTGAATTTTGTTATGTTTTATCAAGCTTCTTGTATTTTTTTCTAGACTAAAGGAAATACATATATACATTGAGATTAAATTTGATAGTTGTCCCTACCTTTCATGAAAAAATTTGATGAAAATTATTCATTCAATATTTTCCTTCAAATGATAGTATAATTATTAATAAAAAGGAAATATTACAGACAATTCTTAATTTTATAATTGTACCAAAAATTTTACTTTACATCTTAAACAATTTCTAAAAAATATTTTTTTTTAATAGGGGAAATATGTGAACATGGTCATACGACCATCAAATATAATCCCTAAATATGCATATAATAAAAACTCTATCTAACATAATGTGAGTCAAAAATTGGAAATTAATTTATTAAATTTTCAACTTAAAAGAATGAATGTATAATTTATTTTTCATATGAAAAAAATTGATTAATTTACAAATATTTTTTCTTACATAATAATATGTTACTCCCAAGAATCTACCACAACTTCCTAAACACACCATTGAAGTTGGAAACTAATGAACTAATCCCACATTCCCAACCCAAATTTGGTGTGGGTTGGTTCCTTGTCAATGCCAAATAGGCTGTGACCGTTGCTGTCAAGAAATCCAATATTGCCGAGCCCTTGGGTTTCATGTATCTAAAATATATTTTGCATTTTTCAACTTTTGGAATTGGATGAGGCCCTGTCACAAGGTGGATATGACAAGACATTCTGAACACAATAAAATGTAGGACCTAGGTCAGGTCCCAATCCAAATGATGTGTAAAGTAATGTGGCTACGCAATTGCATCATCTAATCATAGATGTAAGTGGCATACTTATAGAAAAGTAGTGCATTCTATCAGGTTGTCATCTTGTGGGCTCTATTTGGCTACGCATACTTTACCAAAAATGTCATAGTACCATGTCTTTCTATATGGTAGTTTTCATCGACACACTTGGAAGAATGTGGGGCTCTCGTATTCACAAGAAGTCGAACAATACATCAAAACACTTCGGATTCCTATTGATCAAATAGATTAAAGAATATATTAACGTTACATTAAATGGCATGTGATTGTTTAATTTGCTTTAAAATAATTAAGATAAATTAACTAATACTTTTTCTCTTGTTATTAAATTCTAAAGATAAATAATAGTATGAATTAATGTCTTGTAATGTCGAAACTGACATAATGTGGACTAATATGTGAAAATTCCTCTCGGGATTCTTTTCATGGCAATTAGTTATGCAATATTTCCTTTCAAATCATCAGAGTAGAAAAATGAAATATTAATAACAATCAAACAACTATCAAATTTAGCCCCTACCCTTATGCACCATGTGAATGCTAAAATATGCTACTAGATCATAGTCATGGTAAGGGCCAGATGCTTCAAAGCCTGCTACACAGCCCACTCGTGAAATCATTGACACAGATTCAACAATCCATCCTTCTGCTACAATATCTCCAATATTTTGTTGATCGCCATGGCTATTGTCAGTCACCTCCAAACCCAACGTATGACCACCAACTACTCGAATTCAGGGGAAATATTTACTGCAAAAATCCCAAATGATGGTGATTTTGGAAGACATTCAAAGAAATTTTACTTTAGTTACTAAATATCTTCGTGTGACGAATTTGAAGGGTTTATATTTGTATAAATATTTACATTTAATTTAGGAATGAAAGCTTTTGTTTTTGTCATGCCAGGAAAGACTAAATAATTGAAACATATGGTGACCGAGGAAAGAGGAAGAAAAATTATATAATGAAACAACGACAAAAAAATGTTGAACCTTTCTGGAGATTTCTATGAATAGAGCAAAGTACTAGTTTTCCATGCATAGAGCAAAGTTCTGTAAACTTACATCCTGCTCATGACGAATCAAGCGCATGGAAGCTTTTATATAAACTACAGACGTCTCACATCAGTTCGAAAACTGTAGATCCATAACAGGGAAAATGCTTTAAGTTTCACCATCCCTCCTTTAGTGCTCTGAGTTCTCTGTTGCCCTGCAAAACCGAAAAAACAAATGCTGTGAAGTTGACGACGAGATTTGAATCCTCTTGTTACACAAGAGACAATGAAGCGCTGACCCAAGTTTGGCACATCTTCACGTATTATATATCAATAATATCTATTTAAACTGTGTTTAGACGCGTTTTAATAGTAAGTTATGTTTAGATGAAAAATTACTCATGCTATGCCCATGAAAACGATTGCGGCATAATGAACGAAGTGGCTCAGTTTCATGCAAAATAGCGTATAGGTTATTAGTACCTGCCGGTACTAATTTAAAAGCCACCGCTAATTAATTTGACCTGCTGCTTATTCTTATTCAATCGTATAATATTGTGTATTAAATTTCTAAATTATGTTTGAAGGTTGAGGAAAAATATTACTGTTTTATTATCTTTCTTGTAGTTAATAAGTAGGGAAGAGTCCCTCTGACATGCGTTTAATAGCAGGGTACTACTTTTTTAATTTCCTTTGCGGTGGCTTGGCAAATAGAGTAAAGATGCTTGTTAATTAATGCACGCATGAAGAATTTCAATGTACAGGGTCATTTATTTATTTCCTGCCTATAATACTAACTGTTGATCAAATCACCTGCCTTGCATCCAATAAAATCAATACCAATGTATATGTTACAGGTTTTGGATGCATAGTGCATGTTTGTTATTTACGTCTGCATAACCTTGCCACGGTTAATGGAAGGCGGTCAGGCTTCTCTTGCAATAGTGTGTTTTGTGCAAATGTTAAATCCGTATATCTAGAAAGCTACTTATTTTCATTGTATATAACGAACTAATACTTCAAAATAAATCTAAATTTCAGAAAATTCAAAGTTGAAAAGGCAATAAAAAAATACTCAATAAAAGCTTATCTTGACGGTCTTGTCCAAAATTAGAAAAACTTAAGAACACGGCAGCTACTGAAAGTTGTACAACTGGCATATCGCTAGGTAATAGTTTCATGCCTCTGCTGCAGCAAGTACTGCTGTCGTAACACGACGCTTGTTATCTTAGGTGTTCGGTGGAGAGAATTTTCCCTACTTCTCTTAGTTTTTTTTTTTAACTCTATTTTTGCCCGGTGTTGCCATGTAAGTTTATTTGTGAATTCTCTCACTAAATCTTTTTATAAGATGATCTAATTAAAAATGTTACAAGTTCAAAATTTTTTGGGATAAAATATGTATATTTCATATTTGAAATATAATTAAATATTTTATATATTTTAAAAATAAAAAATAATTTCACAATCTAAATTACCTTACAAACAATAACCAAAATCCATAAAATCCTACACTATAAAAAATTCTATTTCCATTTCCGAACTTAAAAAAATACACACATACCCATTAAAACATCTATATATATACATATGATACATCCCATCCGCCAACCTTACCAACTAAGCATATGAAGTGCATCGATTAAAGCTTAGCTGGCAATCCTTCAAACCCCAAACTCCGTATACCCCTTTCTCGGAATTTCGAGCCGTAAGGAGTAACGTCAATTGAATTAACGGCAATGGACTTCAAATTCAATCTAAAATCCCACCTGATTAAATGATTTATTTTATTTTAGTTCTCTATCATTATTTGTTGCAGATGCGTGTCTGCCCTCATGACCTCCGTTTCCATTCACGACAACAGAGCTCAGATCCTGCTCAACAAAGTCAAAGGAAAAGATGCAGCTCCTTTGGATTTCAGCACAGATATTAGTATTTTATATAGGTGGTGCCCAACTCATAATATCTTTCAGTATTTTGATATACTGGTTGGTTGGACGTTTTTTTTAAAAATCATTTCATTTCGAAATAACGAACGTTAAAAGCTTTCGGTTTGCACCATGGTCATCCAAGGATCAAATCCGTCAGGCATGAATCAAGTCAGCCCCTATGGACTGGGCAGCTCTTTTCACCGAATATATAGCAGGTCTGTTAATATGTTATATAGGGTATAACATGCAGTTGTCCAAAAGGTGCAAGTTATGTTAGGAAGATGTAATTTGTTGTTTTGGTAGAAAAGGGTTTTTATAAGTCAAAGATTGTAAATCAGGGGTCTTATTTCATTCAAAATCTATGATCGTTGATCTCTGTTTCACATTTTATGTTTTAGGTGTTGAGCAACAATAATTTTGTATTTTTGGTGGAAGGGATGATGTAAAATTAAGAATGGTAAGGTCATATATCATATGAAAGTGGTGAAAGATTTCAAAATTTTCTTAAAAGTGATTAAGGTATTTTTTAAATATTAAAAGAAAATATACGATATAAAAGGGTCGGTGAAATCTTAAACTATTGTAATATAGTCATAATTAAGGGTTCCAATTAAAGAATGTCATATAATATAATATACGTAATACAATATAATTATGTTGAGAGACGTTTTACAATTGCATTCTAAAAAGTGAAAGTGAAATGTAACGGAGTGAGTACGTTCACTTTTAATTTTAATCTTAAATTTGATGGCCATTTAACCATATCTTTTATATATTTTTTATTAAAAAAAAAATATGTTAACATTATTATACCATATTAATTTGAATTAACTAATATAATTTTATAAAAAAATAATTTTAAAATTTAAACCCTAACAAACATTATTATACCATATTAACTTTTAATAAAAATATAATTTTATAAACAAAAACTATTTAAAATGTATATTTTTAAATTTCAATCACAGTCTAACATTACATATTAAATTGGATGCCACAGTGGGAAGTAAGGTTGACTAAAATTTTGTCAAAGTTCATTGAGTTTGAAATGAATGGCCAAAATATTTCAATACATAAAAATATACTACTTACCCTATGTCGTGACGCCCTATTAATAAAGATTTTCACTTCTTATTAACATGGATCATTCATTATTGATGAGGAATGGCCTTTGATGAGGAAGTTAGCTCAAGGAGTGAGATGTCTATAAGTTATGTTACAATCACGTGTTAAGTTTTATGTTACACAAAACATTTGCATGGTACCCATGCACAATACAAGGGAACTGACACTATTCCATGGCATTACAAACTCCATTCCCTTTGAAAAATAAACCCAGAGAAAGCAAGCTGCAAGAGACGCAAGATTACAAAAGTAAACACTCTTCTCATTTATATAATTGTGTGAACCTTATCCATACTTCTGTTGATTTACATATCCTCACCTACGTTGTTTTGTTTTGTGTTTGTTTGTTTGTTTTTTTTTTTTGGTTTTGTTTTGTTTGTGGGGTTGGTTGGGAACTCACACTTTTTATCTCTTTTTCCAACTACATTGGTTATCACCCGATTGTTTTGTTTTCTAAAGAGTTTGTTTATTGTTAGATTTGTATCGCTTAAGTGACAATGTAGATTAGTTTTAGTTTTTTTTTTTTTTTTTTTTTTTAAATAAATGATTGAAGATTGAGGATTATTCAATTTTCGGTAGTGTAGTATGGACGAATGAATTACAATTAAATTAATAAAAGTTTTCAAATATTTATACTGTATAATAATATAAATATATTATATAATTATTTAAAATAGGTATAAATTAAAATACTGTTATTATATAATTATTTAATATCATCATTAATTTTTTAAATTCTTTTATATAATAATATAAATAAAATAATTAATTTTAAAATTAAAGAGGTGATATGAAGATTTATAAATATATATATTTTATTTTCAAATTTGATAATTGACAACCTATACATTAATTATCAATTAATTAAGATTAATAAACACATAAAATAGTTATATATTTATATTAGAAAGAACCTCAAGGTAAGTTATTTCATATGTATGACAAATAAAGTTTCATTTTCCATACATATATACACACAAAATAATTAAGTTTTAAATTAAAGAGGTGGTATGAAGATTTATACAATTGATAACCTATACATCAAATGATTAATTAACATAGATATTTTATATAAATCTATATAAAAGATGTTAAGAAATATCATTCTCAAAGTACCTATCTTTGAAATAAATAGAATAGACACCTTGAGAATGATATTTATCGATGAATTTTACATAGTTAAATATAAAATATGTATATTAGTATATATATGTTAATACACACACACACACACACACACACACACACACACACACACACACACACACACACACACACAATCAAAGATCCAATATAATCTTCTTATTCACTAGTCATCAACGAGGTGGGTTCCACATAGTCCCACTACATGTTTAAAAGTATCGCTACACATCCACCTCAAATAATGTGAATCGATGTTAGTTGGAAGTATGTCATTCATGGGGACATTGATGTTATACTCCATACAAAAAATGAATATAATTCTGCATTGATGTAATCACATTATCATTGAGTTTTTCTTTGCTTTTATGTATTATTATCCTTTTGTATATAGTCTACTGTCTAATGCTTTCCCAATAAGGGAGAGGACCCAATACTTGAGTGGTGTCCAATATTTGAGATGGTATTTGAGGGTATGGGGCCCAACTCTAGAACATACTTTTAATTAAAAGTAGATGCATTTTTCATTAATTACAAACATATTTATTCCTAATACTTGAACATTGGTATTTGAGATATATTCATTAAAATATTTAAGATGTACACAAGATATTGTAATATTATTATTACATAATATTTTTAATATAGATATCCCAATTTAAGAATTACATGGATATGTAAAAATATTGAGTTCAAAAATATACATTTTATATTATTTATTGAGTAAATGTATGTCCTTTTACGTACTATCATTAGTCGCAATCCTATCAAGTATACAGTAACATGTGAAAACTTCTATAAAAACTTATACATTTATCTCAACATCTTATTGCCAACTACACATCCACTTTGTCTTCTATTTATTTTTCCTTGGACGTTCATTATTTCTTAAATCTAAGTACATGCATGATCGAATAAAATGTTTAAGGTTTACCAAAATATTAAACTCATATTCAAAACACTTGAAAATTAACTTAAACTAGTTTATTCAATATTTTATTTTAATTTTCATTCTACCCTAATTGTAAACATATTTACAACTAATTTTGTAATGTGTGAATATGAACATGAAAATGTGAATATAGATACCAATGTTTGTTAAAAAATAATTTTTTTTGTAAATTTGTGAATCATTCTATGAATTATTAAACTATAGTAACCATAGTTTAATTAAAATTATGGTTTGGAGATAGTTATTAGGATTATATATACCCATCAAGGAGTGAAAGAATTTTTTTTTTATTATTCTATATTTATTTCTATTAACTTATAAATAAATGGCAAACTAGGGATAGGTCTCAATCTTAGCAAATGCATATTTTTTATAGGCCAAATCAAGCATAGATTTTAAGGGAGTAATCTCAAATTACACTAATGTTTTACAACATAATTAATCCTCATTTTTTTTACCATTTATTCTTATAGGTGAATTTTTTTTAATACCTCGCTAAGGATTAGAATATGTAGTAAATTTAGTTTAATTTAGTGTAATTGATCTATGAATCATTCAATATGAATCATTATGGATTACAAAAATACCAACCATTTAAAGTTAACTTGTGTAATATATGGGATTAGTAATATTGTAGCAACAATGAATTTAATGAATGCAATTCATAATAAAAAAAGTGTACTAAAAAAAATCAAAGATTAATTTTACTTGAAAACTAGAGCAAATATAGATATTAAGGTCATAATCAAAAAAATTGTGTATTAATTTGGTACCTTGAATAGGGTGCATTCATAACATGAAATTGGCACTACTAACTAAAGTCTCCTACTAATACTATTATGATTCAAAATGGCCTAACATTTTTTTTATTGAACTCAAAGATGATTAAATAAAATAACAATGAATATAAATACAAAATAATGCATAAACAACATTATTCACACTTAATTGAAATTAAAAAAATGAACTAAAAAATTGAAATAATTAAATACAAACATTAAGAAACGTTAGTTCATGGCCTTACTGAGATTAAAAAACCTCACCTATAAATTCATAGTTAGCAAAAATAGAAAAATGACTAATGAAAATCCATATACCTATTAAATTGCATATAATTGTAACCTAAAAACTCACAGTAATGAAAAAAATATTGAAAGGTGCAATGCAAAATAATTAAACCTAAATGTGTATTATGTTAATGAGAAGAGTAGAGGGCATCTATTGATGGGATTCCTAGAAATTTTCATTTAGTATCAAGAGTATTGAAAGTCACCCTATGGTACTGGATTGTTTTTACAAAATCCTTTATTATAAGGTGAATTTCAATGCTTCTTATAATCAACAAGAAAATATTTTCACCATCAAATTTAATTTATCATAGGGTGACTTAAATTGTTTTTTGTAGTCAACAAGAAATTTTTCTCACAGTCCATTCCACAATCCCATAAGAGAATTAGATAAATTTTAGTGGGTGCCAAAAGTGTATCTTAACAACTTTAGTTACTATGCTCAGCCCACACTATGCATGCACTCTAAATAGAGGTTTGTATGACTAGGATATTTGTATGCATACAACTCATACAAATAAATAAAATAATTATTTGTATGAATTATAGTCATGAAATTGATTGTTGTTACAATAGTATTCATCATAAACATATTTAGTAATAATAAAACATTATAATTACAAAACCCAAATCAGAAAAGCTACCTATTATAGAACTTAACTTGAAATGGCCATTCATTTTTCTAAGACCCTTTTATCATAAAGTCAAAATAAATAAACCTAAAATACCAAAAAATACCATTTCTCTCAGTTCACATTGGGTAGATAGAATTCAAAACCTACTCATTCTTTATGATTCATAGATAAATTCCACTAAATTAAAATGCAGATACTACAATATGAGAATTCATATAAAGATTCACACAAATTGACAAAATTATTTATTTTTTAATAAATATTGCAATCCATATTCACATTTTTTTAACCATTTGGCTCATACAATTAGTGAGGTATAAAAAATCACACCTAAAATTAGCAAAGAGAGTAAGCAAATAAATCAAGTAAATAACACTTAGAAATTGTAGAAATGAAGAGAGTAGGTAAAAAATACTTAGAAGTAAATAGAGTAGGAAAATATAACTTAGAAATGGCATAAGAAAATAGAGCAATAAAATATCACTTAGAAGTAAAGAGGGCAAAGAAATAGCACTTAGAAGTAAACAAAGTAGGCAAATAGCACTTAGAATCAAAGAGAGTAGGTAAATAGTAGTTATAAATGGTAGAAGTAATTACCACTTGAAAAGTAGGCAAATTTCACTATTCTCACAAACTCTCCATCTACTCTTGCATTCAACATATACACACATGCAAAGCAATGGTGATGAAGACACAAACTAGATAGTTTAAAATAGTAAAGGGGATGGGTTCCTTTAATTCCATATGTTGAGTCTTAGATTTAGGGTGGGAAGGTGTAACTATTTTATCACCTCAACTTGATTATGTGCATAGCATGTGATAAGCACTAATAGCTGATGATTTAGTGAGGGTTTGCTACATAATAAAACCTTAGATAATTCAGATCATAGCCTTATTAAGGTATTAAAACCCTCACCTATAAGTAACAATGAAAAGCAATGATAAGTACTCATGTAGTTATTGTTGTTCTTCCAATCATCTCATCTCTCAAACCTTCCATCTCTTCTTACCTTAAAAAATAATCTAACGCAATGTGTTGGCTTGATGGGGATGAAGTTACATTAAGGCCATCATCAAATATCATGGTGATGGGATAACTGAATATGAGGTAGTGGGTGTTAATTATAGGGTGGTGTGGTGTCAATGTTTTGTCACAATAAATGATTCATATTTAATTTATGGATTAAATGTTATTTAATGATGATTTAGTGGGGTTTAAGTGCTAATAGATTAAGATTTAGTAGGGTCTTCTAAACAAGATAACCTTAATACTATCATAAAAATTTATAAGTAAAAAAATTCATTCCAAATGATTCACAAACCGAATACAATAAATTTAACTATAGTTTAAGAATGTGAGGAATGATGGGAAGTTAGGAAAAAATTATTTAAATTTTAATAAAAATTTAAATCATTATTAATTTTTTTTAAATGATCTGGATCACATCCTTAGTTTGGTATAAAATACCTTGCATGTAAGTAGCAATAGAAACAAATAAAAATCACTCACATAGTTGTTGCTTCTCTTCCCATCATCTCTTCTCCCAAACCCTCCATTTACTCTTCCCTTAAAAAATAGTGATAATGCAATGCGATGTTCCAATGTGGAAGAAGCTACAAGGTTGGTGTCAAATATCATGATGATGGGCTAATTGAATTGAAGGTGGAGGTTATTAACTTCAGGGTGGTGAGGTGTTAATGCCTTGTCACATTGAACTAGGTGTATTCATTCTATGGGCTATATGATATTAACTAGAGTTTAAATGCCATAATTTTGGCACCAACTTAGATTTTTATTAGTTATGTTACCATCACTGATCGGTTAGACCTCCAAAATGACACTATAATGACCACTTGCATGAAAATTAAAACCATAGGTTTGTACTGCCATGTTAGATGCTAGAAACATTAAGTTATTAATTGATGTATATTTTATATGTTTATGTGGCATAGTTTAGGTTCCACATAGGTACAAAGTTAGGGCACATGAATATTGGGTCCACTCCCTTAGTTGTGTGTCTATTTTTTAGGGTGAAATGAATGATTTGATCTCAAATCATGTTTCCTCCATTCAATTAAATTTCTATTACTATCATAACTATCAAATAATAATATCTTTTACTAATTCCCATATTAAAATAATAAGTATTTACATAAAATCCAATCTGGTTTATTCGTCATTATTCTATGAATTAACTGAATGATATTTACACACAGATCTTCCAACAAAAGCACATCAATATTATTTGTGCATTTTTATGAACTAATATGTGCCCTTGTCTTAACACATATAGATGAGTAGTTCATGGGACATATATCAATTACACATGATAATTAGCACTGACCCAAAGGTGCAAGTTATGTTGGAAGGGATGTAATTTTATTTTTTGGTAAATTATAGTTTTATAAATAGAAAAAGCATAAATCTAAAATTGTACCTCACTGAAAGCCCATGACCATTAAATTTATATCACCTCTTGTGCATAGATCATTAAGAAATAATAATATGATATTTTATGGTGGTGATAGTGAAAATGAGGTTATATGTTGCTTGATATAGAAGTGAGTTGTGTGGGAGGATACATAATATTTCACAGTGAATTTGAGGAATGAAAAAGTGGTGGAGAAGGTGAAGTCCATAGAAAGCAAGAAAGTGTTGAAATATTTCAAGTTAAAAAAGGTGGTGATGGTCAGGGGAAATGACAAGGTATATAAAGTGATGGAATCAAATAAGCCCAGGAAGATATAAGTGCAAATTATAGTGACATGTCACATCTATCAATGCAATTTGTAGAATACATAAAATTACTTTCAATCACCCTATACATGATTGAAAGAGGTGTCATCTAGATTTTAAAAAATGTGTAAAATATCAAATAGATGCTCTAAAAATGTATATAATGCATCATGAGTCAATTTAGACAAGCTTAAAACTAATTAGACAAAAAATATGATAGTTTTAACTATATAAAGCCAAATTATATAGATCTAAAACTAAATTGATGAAAAATGGAAAAGTTTTCTGAATGAAAGACACTTCTCAGATAATCTAGTTGATTGATGTTGGATGCTGGTGCATTGAATAATTTGTTAAAATAATGTACTCATTATGGTCATCTCATTATTTACAGGAGATATTTTGGTTGCATAACTTTTTAATCTCATATTGAATATTGTATTGGTCGATTGATTAAATTTATTCTCTTTACATTCGAGCTTTGCATCTTATCCAAAATGGAGGTTTACCTAGATCTTGTATCAGAGCAAATTTCTTGTGGGACCACTCAACAAATTTAAACCTTGATCTTAATAGCACTAAGTAGTGTAGACCACATGAGAGATCTATTTATTTCAATATGTCTATCATTGTTTCTAAAATTGGAATAACATTGTAGACCACAATTCAATTGCTATGTCATTCATTTGCAATAAATTAAATGAAACAATACATATGAGCAATGGATCTAGATATGAAATCAATAGCAAAGCCATACATGAAACCAACATAAGATATATGCATAAAAACCTCTAAAAGGTAAAAAAAAACCTAAAAAGATTATTTATATTATGAGAAATTAATAGATACCCAATACAGTCTTTCTTCCTCTCACTTCTTCTCAATCAATCTTTACATAATTTAGAAATGTATTCTCCATATTTTTTAATATTTCTCAACTCTTATTTTTTAACTACATATTACAATATAAACTCTTCATTATATAGGTAAAGTAATTTGACCATTATAATGTGGCTTTTTCCAACCACCACATTAATGGGTCTAACCTATCTAAAGGTCATTTAATATATTTTATTATTTATTTATACAATGATAAATTCATGATAAATAATAAAATATATTATTATTTAGTGAATGTAATTTAATATATTAAGGACACATAAATAATACCATTTAACCATTAATTATTTTAATACTTTCCGTTAATATTAAGTGAGAATACATGCCATAATCACCTTTATAACAATGAAGTTATACTCCATGAACCATCCACATGATGAGTTTTAGGAGGTAACAACATAATAAACTTACACTCCATGAACCATCTACATAATGAGTTTTAGTAGGTAATAATTGAAGGAAACATCATTCATCATTCCATAATCATATTTTAAAAAATTAAGTTATGTAAATATAATCACCCAAGGGTATTACACTATTTAACTATAGGTACCTAAATGTATTGCATTATGTAACCACAATAATATCGTCACCTTTAATGAAATTACACTATACAACTATAGATACTCAAAGGTATTACACTATGTAACCATAAACATATAGTCACTTTTAAATAAATTACACTATATACCCATATACATCTAAAGGTTTTGCACTAAGTCCCCATAGACATCTTTACAGTAATTACACTATGTTATCCTAAACCACTTAGAGTGAGTTTCAACTAGCATGATCATGAGACTACATCCCACAGTGAGAATACATCTTATAATTTTTGATGAATAATCAACCAAGAATATTAGAGTATTTTATAACATAAAGATCTCCATGGTACAATGTGTTGGGTACAATGTAGACTTTCAAATAAAGTTTAACAAAATCACATAAAGTGATATATTACAATGATTTATAATGAGAATAAGTATAGAGATATAGAATTAATCACACAACCCACATGGTTGTTAAGAAGTGACATGATCATGCACACTCCCCCTCAATGAAAAATTTGATAGGCCCAAGATTGAATGAACATAAATAAGCTTTACTTTGTTGATGTTGCATTGAATTTTTAAAAAAATATATATAACTTTGATTATCACCAAGAAAGGTGGTACAATGAAGAACTTCCACACAATGTTCTTCTATCATCCTTCATAGCCATAAGGCTTCATTAATGACTTCCAAATGAAGTGTTCCCAGTGATAGCATCTATACCAAAGATAAACATATATCTAGAAGTAGAGTCATTATAGTATGCTCAGTATGACAATAACTAAATAACTTAGCATTATCAGATGAAGAATAATATAAAATTAAAGTTTATAATTTTTTTAGTATACCAAAGTATCCACTTTGCTAATTTTCAATGATTCAAGTATGGATCCTACATAAATCTAGAAGTAAAACCCATATTATATGAAATATCTATCCTAATAATTGTTAAATAAATCAAACTACCAACAAGATATCTATAAAGAGAGGTTAGTTTTATCACACATGTTTTGGATTAAGCTTAACATCAACTTCAATAGGAGTGGATGTACGCTTACAATAAAGAATGTTAAATTTAATAAAAATTATATATCATGTACATATAATAAAGTCATTAATAATCAGATACTAAGTTAGCAAAATATTAGATATCTTATTATGAATAACTAATATTATAATTTGAGTCAAGAAGATTTCTTCTTCCTTTTAAAGTTGACACTACAAGTTTATATTTTATATTAAATTGAAATAAAAAAGATTATAAAACAAACTTTTTAATGTCTTTTATACTTGATTTTATAATAAAAATAAATCTTCTAGTAAGTAAACAATACTAATCACTTAGTTGATTGTAAAATAATTCAAAAAATATAAATAACCACAACAAGGAAAAACAATTGTAAGTATCATAAAACCTCATACAATAACATTCATGTAAGAAGGATTCAAATCAAATAAAAAACCATCCCAATGCATCTTGAATGTGCAAAAATATAAAGATCAATTGGTTACATGACCATCTTCGACAAAAAATATGATAAGTCTAGGCTGTTAAATACTGTCAAAAGTATCGTAATATTCACATGTGAGAGATTGGATAGCTAACAAAAAGTTATTTAAACTAACTATATTAAAAATAATAAATTATTTTTTAACTAAAAATAAAATTGGGATGGAGATTTGAACTGAAAGCCTTGTTTTTACAAGTGTACTCCAAAATTAGATTTACTAAGTTACCTTAGACACCACATATATTTTACATGCAAGATATAGAACTAATTGTGGATTTATTTAATTTTATATTTTTTTAAAAATTAAAAAATATTAATTGCATGTAAATAGTACAATAAAATAAATATTTTAAAAAACAATTGCCTTTTATTTGAAAAAGACGACCCATCAAAGAGGGACACATCAAGCACTAGCATAGAAATAAAGGATTGCATGGAAATAAAGGTATTAAAATTTTCTTGTATTTATTAAATACAATCATTAAAATATTAATAATAATTATTTTTCATTTGCATGCATGCTGAAGATTAATGACCTTACTAAAGATTTTTAGTAGCTCATATCTCCTTCCACTAGCTTTCGTTTGCCCTAAAATTTTGCCAGTCTTATGATTTTACCAAATAAAGCTATGACAACCTTCAAAATCCTATTTTTTTTTGTTGAGAATAGATTGTAGCAAATGGCCAAGCTTGTACATGGTGCCATGGAGGATAGAGGAAAAAAATGAATAGAGAGAACTTATCCTTTTCGAGGTATAGAAATTTGTAGAGGTCTTTAATATCACAAAATTAAACAGATGAAATAGATAGAGCTATTTTTCATGCCAAAAAAATTGATTTCTTAAATTTTTAAAGCCATAGTGCTATACAATGGTGCCTAGGAGGAGAGGAAAAATATTTGAACATGCTTTAAAGTCCTCCTAAGAATCATCAAAGGATCTTGAATGCTTAATCTTGCTGATTTTTTCTTTCTAGACCACATAAGGATCAAAGAATACGATAATTTCCTTTTTTTAGTTTTTTACCTCACAGTCCGTACATGAACGCTTGGGAGGGGAGAGAAAAAAGGAATTGAGCTACATGTGTTCAAATCGGGTAAAATTAAGGTAAAAAATGCATGGAAATGACCAAACTAAGCCAATGGAGGGTTTAGAATTGAGATTTTTTGCCCAAAAACTAAAAATATACTGATTTTTATCTTTCACATGCTAAAGAAATAGAGTTAGGAGGAGAGAGAACAAGTGAATTTTTTTTTTAAAAATGCATTAGAAGCTCTAGGGAAGCTTAGAAAAGCAATTTAAAATATTTTTGATAGATTTAAATACCAAAAAATGGTAAATAAACATGCAATCCATTTTTCTTACCAGATCCTTAGGTAGAAGATCATACCATAGGCCGTGCAAGTCTTCCACAATGTTGAAAAAGTCTGGAAAATGGCGTGGTGGGTACAGATCTGTACATTGTGTCATTCACATCCGATATTACTTTGGAGAATTTCCTAATATGCCAAAAAAAAAATAATAATCATGAGGGTTTGATAATCTAAAGCTGAAAACTTCAACACCAGGCTGTACAAATTATTTAGAGGGTTTGTCTAGCATTTACTGGCCATACGGATCTTTTTCATAATTGATTTGAAGATCATAATGGCATTCATAATTGATTTTGTTTGCTTCAATTTTAATTTGCAATACATTTATATCAGCATTGTACTCAAACATGCATGATATGTGGTTGCATACGAGTTGTTTACAACATCTCAACTCTTTATTTATTGGAAAGATTTGGCTTGAATCTTGTATCATTGGCTTTCATTATAAGCTTCAAACTGTATTGATCGAGCTCCCTCTCAGACACTTCGATCAAACTCCATCGTTACCCTCCTTGCAACGTGTCCTCTCCAAACACGGAAAAAAAACGTTGCACAAACCACTGCAGAGATCGTCAGCCACTCGGCCCAGCCTGTCGGCTCCGCCCTTCATCGACTCAGGAAGCTTCTTCTCAATCTGTATTGGCTCGGCCTCTCCCTCGACGTCATGGACTCCAACTCCTAATAGCAAGCTCTACTGTCAGAAGCACCCAATCGTAAACCAACAGGATGTTACCCACCGTTTTACCCAAAACTCAGAGTTTTCTCAAATCCGTGGTATTTAGTTTTTGAGGTTTAGGTATTATGTTAGTATATTAAGTCATTTTATATCTTAAATGTTTTTATTATATTTCATGTGTCATAGGTATAGGGTCTTAGTAATTTTTTAATGTTTTAAAATAAAATTTAAATGAATATTTTATTTATTCATTATATAGCGGTTTTATTGTTATGCAATGAATCATTTATAAATTAGTTTGTATTTATTACTGTCACATCATTGTTTGTTATGTTGAAGTCATAGTTATGAGTCATTATAATCCATTTTGTATGTGTTAATTGATGATTGTTGATAATTTTAAATTAGCATTAGCCATGGTCAAAGGTAATTGTCAATAAAGTATTTATATATATTTTCATTTTTCTTTTATTGTAAAACAAATGTATTATCGAGTGAACCCAACTTTTATTAAGTCAAATTTATGGGGGGAGATAGTAAGTTCATGTGGTTTGTATTTACTCATGTTCACATTGAGGGGAACAAAGATGTTAGAAATAATATTTTAATTCTCACATTATTAGTTTAATATTTGTGAGTGATTTTTATGTGATATTGTTAGAGAGTAAGTTATATAAGTTGTTAAAACAAGTTACTCAATATGGTTTGAGTGGTTATAGCCAAGTCCTTGTTGATAGGAGATATTTTGGCTATATAAGCTTGTAATCTCATATTGAAAAATGTACTGGTTGATGGATTAAATTTGTGCTCTAGACATTCAAGCTTTTGTATTTATCCAAAATTGAGGTTTACCTATATAATAAAGGAAATTACGTAAAATTTGGTTGGATTGACTAATGCATATTTTCAAATAGTTAAACATTTTAAAAAGGATAAAAATATAATTTAATTTAAGTGGCAAAGAATATACATTAAAATTACCCCTATTTTGGAGTAGTTACAATTGGCAGTTCATTTAATTATTTGTGTCTTAGGAGACAGTCAACTATATCCATTTCTACAGGCTGACATAGATAATGGCTATATGGTGTTTAATGTTTATTACTATGTGGCTATAAGTTATTTTTCCATAGTGTCCACATGCTAACATGGAACCAACATACTATTTACATGATTATTTTAACTAAAACATTTTGATGTAGGACCATTCGGGTTCACAGTCAATCTTGCATCAATCGAAAAATATGTTAGCTTAGAAATTTTATAAGTTTTATGATTTTCCAAGGTTTATTACCATGCATTTTCTTTATTGAGTTTTTTCAAGCATTTAATATGGTGCAAAATATCTCTATATTTTTTGTGTTATCCTTTGTGATCACCAATGTTTAGTGTGGGTTTATGTTACATATATGCACACCTTTTTTTATGGTGTTTCATGTGTCTTTTGTCACACAGTTATATATAATTAAGCCTATAAGGCTTAATACAAGTTTTTGTGTTGATTTGATATTACCATGTGGAAGTGTAGATAATTTTAGTATATTTGCATTTGTTCTATAACATTTCATTGAACAAGAAATATGGTCAAGCTAATTCTTCACCACATAGGCAAATGAGTAGGGGAGATTTCTTGAGGTAATTGGATATTCATTTTAAAATTCATTGATTATACATAAGATCATAACACAAAGATTTCATGATAATTGATGCCTTTAAAGTCATGTGATGTTGTATGATTTTCTATGTTTTGGCAATGTGTTAGGGAAGGAGTCTTTGTTAAATGTTTGAAAGTTTGCTCCTAAAAGCTATGAAAACTAATAAGGATTAATTTAATATTACATGTGATTTATTTTTTTATTCGTTAAGCTATAATGTGTTATTGTGCCTTATAAATTTATAGACATTTAATGTTTAAGATGCACTAAGGTATGTTAGTTTTTTTAGTAGGTTAAAATCACTAAATGTAAGTATATGGGTCTTAAATGTATATAAGCATGCCCATAGACTTGTGAAAATGAACTTATCCAGTAGAATAGTTAATACTATATCTAGGAATTTTAATATGAAATAGGTTTCTTAACAGACAGTGAGTTAGCAAAGTTGAGACCCAATGATCTGATGTTGTAGTGAATTTCATTGTGAGATTATAGTTTCATTATTTTCATTCTTATTTTGTATTTGCTTTTATTCAAATCTAATACAAATTTAAATTGTTATTGTTGCATTTCATTAGAATTTACACTTGTGTATTTTGAGGTTTGTGTGGTTTAAAGCATCTCTTAATTGAGACCCCTAATTAAAACTACTTCATTTGGTATTAGAGTAAGGATTTAATCCTTATTATTTATTGTTTCTTTTAACATTATTGAGTGTGGATATAATTTAAATGATGACATATTTCATGAGAATCATTGGGAATAAGGTGTAAGTTAGGAGTAAAATATACATTTTTTATTTATAAGTAAATGGCACATAGAGGGGGTTTAGATGGTATAAGATCTCGAGTGGTTAGAGAACCTATATGAGCAAAGGTGGAATAATTTATGGGAGAAACTCAACACATAATTAAATCTATGAAAATTATTAATCATCATGGATTTAAATTATTAAACAATAAAATTGATATTATGGATATAGAAGGAACATCCAAAGATCAAAATGTGAAATAAGAGGTTAATAGACTTGAATATATATTCTTGTGAATTCTTTTGATAATTCAAATTAAAAAAAAGTTGGACCTTGGAAGTTTTTATTGTAGTTTTATTCCTAAAGAGATCATTGGATAGATAAATACTTTGATTATGAATGTATGCAATATCCAAAGTGAGTTAAGTTTTCTGGTGAAAAGTTACAACATCTTTATGGTGGGCACATGTACAAGCTGAGAAATTACACAAAGGTAAAGAAAATATTAAAACATGCAATATATTTTTTCCAATCTCAAAATCTAAATTCATTCTCATGGATTATAATATGAGTTTTTTCAAAAAACTCCAAAACATGGGATAAAGGGATATGAGTGTCAAAGAATACATTAAAGATAATTATGGACATACCATTAGAGTTTACCATGATGAAGATGATGTGTAAAATATCCTTAGATACATAACTAGATTGCATATGGAAATTTAAAATAAATTTGACATGATTAGAATGCAATCTATTGAAGAAGCTTTCCAATGCGTGCTGAAGGTAGACGAGAAGTTATTATGTAAAAATTAAGGAGAAACATGAAGAAGAGGAATATTCATGCATGGACATAAAAATGGTAGAGATTATTTTAAACAAATTTAAAAGAGAGAGGCATGTAATTTGTATCACAATGATGCTAATACTTAGAAATATAGAATTAATTTCATTGGTATAGGATCTTATGGATAAGATAAATGTTTTGCATTCAATAGAACATATTTTAGATGTCGTGAGACTAACAAAAAATAATATGGGTATCCTCATATTATTGTTTAAAAAAACATAAGTACTGATGTATGTACTTATATTTCATAAGAAGATGAATAAAGTGTTGCATCTATTCATAACATAGTTGAACAAAAACCTATAGAAGCTCTCATGATGAAGAGGTTATTTTTGAAACTTGTGAAAGAGGAAAATAGTCCTACTTAGAGAAATAATTTTTTCATAATAGTTTTAAAATATGAAGGTAAGTGTTACAAATTGATTTTTAAAAGTTGAAGTAAAGATAATATTATTTAATAATAAATGGTAGATAAACTTGAGTTGCAGAGAATTATGCCTACAAGAATATATAAATTTTATTGGTTGTTAAAATGACATAAAAATTTGGTGTATGAATAATGTTTGGTAATTTTTCATATTGGTGAATGAGGTTTTATGTGGCATAATACCTATTTATGTTTTTCATATTTGTATTTCAGAGCATTGGTAATTTTACCATAATGCACAACTTGATGGTTTCACTAATATGTATATATTATGGAAAGATGGATTCATACACACACTAAATCCTTTGAAGTACAACTATGAATAAGTGGACAAGAGTCCAAAAGTGTTGATAATTTTAGGAATATATTTTTTGAAGAAAGTGAAAGAATGAAAATACTATTCATTAATTTCAAAACAAACATAAGAAGCTGCAAGGATGTAGCATTAAAAGAAACAGTACAACTTAATTAAAATACATAAAAAGTGATTTTGAGGAGATTGTATCTAATAGTTTTCTAGATGTATTACTATTAGTGAGAAGCATAATTCATTGGATGGATCACATTTGTATTTTGATCTTACCGAAAATAATATCACATATATTAACCCCAAAATAAAATTCATAGGTGTCAAGACAAGTTCCATAATTATTGGATAAGGCTTTAATCAAAGAAAGTTTTAGCCAATATTTAATACCAATAGTACTAAACCCTAATAATAATGGATAATGAAAAATGTGTAGTGATTCTAGAGCCATTAATAAGATTACAATAAATTATAGATATCTACTACCATGCATGAATTATTTAATGGATTGTTTGAGTGGTTCAACATACTTCAAACATGATTTGAAGAGTGGATGTCATTAAATTTGTATAAAATAATGTGATGAATGGAAGATGACATTTTAAACATAATATGGGCTGTATGAGTTGTTGGTTATGTCATTTCGTGGAACTAATGCACCAAATAAAATCATGGGGTTGACAAATGAAGTTTTTATTGGATTTATGGGTATGTTTTTTAGTATGTATCCTAATGACATTTTGAATTTTATTGAGATAAAGGAATAACACTTGAGACATTTTCATAAATTCTTAGAAACATTAAGATAAAATTTGTTGCTTATAAATTTGAATAAATTTAGTTTCATGTAGAAATAATTTGTATAATTAGGATTTATGATTTCTCAATAAGGATTAAAGATGCATCTATAAAAAGTAAAAACTATACTGAAATGGTTTATAGGTTATAAAGTGTGTTTTGAGGTAAATAGTTTTCATGGATTAGTAATGTTTTACAAGAAATTCATGAGGAATTTTAGTGAAATGGGCATAATGATCACCAATGTGATGAACAAATAAAAAATAGAATTTTTGTGGATAGTGGAAGAAAAACATAGTTTCCAACAGTTGAAGAAGAGAACAAAGCAGCAAGTGTTGAAATTTCCAAATTTCAATATGATATTTTAGGAAGATTTTTATGCGAGTGGAATCATAATAAGAGTATTATTGAGTCAATAGGGAAAAAATTTCTTATATTTTAGTGAAAATTTGAATGATGAAAATAATAAATATGTGGTATATGATCAGGATTTATATGAAATTTTCCAAGCACTAAAGAAATGGAGACATTATTTTTTTCCAAATTAATGTGTATTGTATATAGATCATCAAGCAATACATTTCAATAATAGTCAACATAAGTTGAATCAAATATATATGAAGTGGCTTAAATTCCTAAAAAGTTAGTGAATTTTGTTGAAACATAAAAGAGGAATGTCTAACATATTTGTTGATGCATTGAGTAGAATAATTATTTTATTCAATAATTGAAAAGTGGATAGGATTTTATCTTAGTAAATAGAAATATCAAGGAGATAAATATTTTCAAGAATCATGGAAGTTATGTAGAGAACCATTAAATAAAGATATGATACCTTTTCATATTATTTTATTCAGGTAGGACTATTATTCAAAAGAAGACAATTATGTATACCAATAGATTCAATGTGGAAAAATTTGATCAAGTGAAATCATAGTGGAGGTTTAGTAGGTCATTCTAGTTATGAAAATACATTAACTCAAGTGTTAGGTAATCATTTTTAATTGTCTATACATATGTGTAAATTTGTTCAAGAGGGAGAAGTCAGAATAGAAT
The DNA here is from genome assembly GCA_037957365.1 of Torreya grandis. Taxonomy (NCBI): domain Eukaryota; kingdom Viridiplantae; phylum Streptophyta; class Pinopsida; order Cupressales; family Taxaceae; genus Torreya; species Torreya grandis. The sequence continues at coordinate 237,771 of JARHVA010004824.1, read as the reverse complement.
ATTATATAAACCATTACATAGAGTAAAGAAATAATGGGGGAGGGGAAGGGGAGGTATATGTATGGATTTTATTTTTGATTTCCTTAGAAATTAAATGATTAAATATTAGTGAGAGTTTATATATTTTGAAAGATGGCATTTTCTGTAGAATGTAGAAACACTACTGATGTAATAAGCATTTTTTATTTATTTTTTAGAGAAGATATAAGACTACATGGTTTACTTCATTATATAGTATCAAATAGAGATGTAAAATCTGATGGACATTTTTGGAGGACATTGTGAAAGAAGTTGAATATTAGATTATAGTTCAGTTCAACATACCATCCTTAGACAAATAAGAAAATAGAGGTAGTCAATATAAGTTTGTATAATATTTTGATATGTTTAATGAAAATAAGTCAATAACAAGAGATAATGTTCTGGCATAAGCTAAGTCCACTTACAAAAGTTATGTTAATAAAATTACAAGAAATAAGCCATTTCAAATTATTCATGGGTCAAGTCCAAGAGAATTGGAATTATGTGATATGATAAATGAGAAAATGATAAGGGTTGAAGCATAATATTTTTTTGATCATATGCTTATAGTACATAAAATTTTAAGAAAATAGTTAAAAAGGAATACAACATAATACGAACAACATATATATCACAAGAGAAGAGAAGCTGAATATCAGGTGGGAGACTTTGTTTTAGTATACTTGAGAAATGAGAGATTCAAAAAGGGACATATGATTCATAAAAATGTAAAAATATTGGTCGATGCAAAAATTTTCAAATCTTGGGAAGAATGTATATGAAATAGAGATACATGAAGTTATAAATATATCACATAAATGCAATTTATCTTATTTATATCTGTATTATAAAGGATAGATTAGTGGAAATTCTACTGAAGAACCTACAAATAGACTGGATTCAGATTCCTTAGGAAACAACACAACTAAATAGAATAAGTGATTTAAATTTGAGTTTGAAATACTACAAGGAAATAATATATAATATATGATAAAATGGAATGGCTGAGACATAGAAGTTGTGACATGGATTACTAAATTTAAGATATACAATAGAGAATACCATTATCATAATTCTAATAAATTACATGAGAAAGAGCACATGATTCTTTTGGACAACATGATTCTTTTATTACCCAAGGTGTATGATGCACGATCATCTAGGTTCATGAGAAATCCTATATGAATAAAAACATGTTAGTTTTGAAATTATTATATGTTATGAATGTGAAAGGTTTCTCACCATGCATTTGTATTATTATAATTTTATGGTAGTATTTTATGTGGCACAAACTATCTTTGTGTTATTTTGGATTACCCTTTGTGAAGGCATGTTTTTAGTGTGGGTTTATATTACCTACATGATCACATGCATTTTTATTGTTTCATTTGTCTTTTGTTACACATATGTATCTAATTGAGCATATGAGGCTTAACACAAGTTGTTATTTTAATCTTCTATTACTAATTGGAAGTGTAAATATTTTTAGTAAAATTCTATTTGGTTTATGACACTTTTAAAACATGGAATTTGATCGATTTTATTCTTCATTGTAGAGACATATGTGTTGGGGAAGTTTATTGGGGTAATTATATGTTCATTTTGAAATTTATGCATTGAGTATGAAATAATTTGGATATCATGTGGTAAAGTTCCATATAATTCTTGATCAAACATATGAGTCATAACACATAAGGTTCATCATAATTTTTGACTTTAAATTAATGTCATGTGGTGTCAATTTTTTTTTTTTATGATACATTAGGGAATGATTAATTTTTGATTGTTTGTATATTTAATCATAAAATTCATGGAATTTTATAGGAATCATTCAATCTTTTCCATTATCTATTTTATGATACATTAAGTTGTAACATGTTATTGTGCCTTATAAATGTGGAGACATTTAATATTTGAGATGCACTAAGGTGTGTTAGTGTTGTTAGTGGGGTAAAATCACATAATTTAAGTATGAAGGTTTTTAATTTATATAACCATGCCCTTACACTATGCTAAGGTAATTATTCAACTAGATAGTGAAGATTACATCTAATAGTTTTAATTTGAGATAGTTTTCTTATAAAGACTATGAGTTATCAAATTTGAAATATAAGGATTTGATGTTATAATGAATCACATTTTTATATCATAGTGTCATTTTTGTCATTGTAACTATTATATTTACTTTGATTGAAATATAACACATATCTAAATTTGTGTTACTATGTTTCATTTAAATTTTCACTTATGTTTTTTGAGGGTGGTGTGGTGTAAGGCATCTGTTAATTAAGATGCATACCAATAATTGAATCAAATTTAAACATAAAAAAATTAAATTACATAAAAATATAGCAATAGAATATTAAATCAAGATCAACATTAAATTTATATACTATTCTTATTACATGTGCATAATAGTAAATTATGAGTTCAAGGAGATGGAAATATCATAACAAATGATCATTTTGAAATAACCTAAGAAAAAATATGAGAGTTCCTTCTAACCCTCATATATGCCCTTGAAATATTGCTTCAAATAATTTCACTAGAAATTATAATAATGGTAGACATATTCAACTTTTAAGGCATTTATTTTTATTTTTACATCTCTCCTTTTAAATTATGGCCATATACGATTGAATGAGTAGATAAAAATTAACCTACTGGATCATCAAATCTCTTTTTTTAGTAGGAAAATTGTAGAAAAATTCTTGTGGCCAGCCATGTCTAATACTCTTCATGTTTTCCTCCCTTAAAAGTCTTTTATGATAAGTTTGATAAAGATTAGAGACTTTAATTGATCTAAAACTAAGTACAATAAAAGATTTCAATGAGTTTTTTTGGATATATATTAGTTTATTCAGGATAATTGAGGCATGGGAATTATAAATGTATACAAAAAAAGTATCTCTTTCAAACCAAATATGTCCATTATCTAATTGAACTATAATTTGTGTAAAATGTTATTCCGTTCATCCATAGATTATTTTGTGTGTCTGTCAAGGTGATTCCTATGTGATATTAGATGTTGGGTCTTATTCACTAATTTTAATTTTGTTATCATTTGTCTCGAAATCATGGTGACACTTTGGACACTTGAATGGACTATAAAAATATGTTATATTGATGGGTTGGACATCCACAACCATACCTTATTGAGGGATTCAGCCTTACATATGTTCTAATACTCTTAAGAAGGCTCAAACCATGTGTATTTCTCACACTTATGTGTATGTGTGCTCAATAGTGATCCACTATAATGTAATACAACTTTTTATATCTTGAAACATGATAATATGTAACTTTGACCTTGATTTATGTTATTAGAATTGATTTTGGGATTGTTCCTTTTAGGGATTTTAAGATTTTGATGCTCTAGTATAGTTACTGAAATATGTTTATGCGATTTTTGTATACATGGTCCAGGACAAACATAAACCTATGTTCTCTCTCTTTTCATCAAGAGTCTAATATGGTCAATCAAATAGAGCCTATGGTAATTTCATGATTGAGTAAGCACTAATTGAAGTATTTATATATAGTATATGGTTACTTGAAACACAAATGTCAATATGAAAGGGCTTCAAATCCTAAACCTATGGCATAAGGTTGTAGCTCTCACTAGACCTCAACAAATATGTATTATGGTTTTAAAGTAAATGGTTATCCAAGATACTAACTAGACTAAAGGATGGGTTTGAATTCTTTTAATTGGGTAATGTGTAATGGTCAACTAAATGATAATTAATACAACCTAAATTGATTTATCAGATGTCTAAGAAATCATATATCCAAACTAGCTTATTCAGAGTGCAAAAGGTTTAAACAATGATAAAAATACATGCATTAACAAAGTAACAAACAATATCTAATATAATATGTAAATAAATAAAATATGATATGGATAGAAATACTTACCTTGGGGTGGACCCATTGACACTTTAATCTCCCCCTTGTCTCAATTGGAGCTTTGTAAGATAATGTTTTAGGTTGAGGACCTCAAATTATTGGATAAAGACCAAGATATCCTCAGCTAGCAACTCCTAATGAGTCCTCCTATTCAGCTTCAATAATAATACAATATAAGAGTCCTCAAGATAATTTTTTCATGACATTGATTGCAATAGGATGTAGGCAATAAAATATTTAGTACAAATATTCATACAATAAAAGGAGATAAGATTTATATAAAAATAGGATGAACATTGTTTTTATAGATATCTATATTTACATTCACCTCTTACATAGAATTAATTGTAGTGCTTCATTTATTATTGTTATTTTATTGGTAATGTATAACCTTAACCATTTTGAAATTATTGTAATTTCTAATATCAAGGGTACACACTTGTTTTAAGTTAGTTTAATGTCACCAAAATTTTCTATTCATATCACAAAGTTGATATATTGATATCAAATCATAGTATATACTATAAAAACTAAAATATAGAATTTGATACTTGGAAATATTTGTTTTGACTTACCTTCACCCTACATGACTTGTGTGCACATACATGAATATTATTCATCATTACCTCACATCTTCATGGCTTCTATAAGTACAAAATTCCTAGTTTCTATTATTAATATGGATGAATTCCCATAGTCTATGTCAAACCCCTTAATTATCATACTCAAACATCTCCAAATTAGATAATTATTTGTATGTATTAAATAGTAAAATAAAACTTAGAACAAACTATTTGGTAGTATTTTTTGAGTCAAATGGATTCATCCCACACCATGTAATGGTTAAGTTTAAAATTCAAATCATTCCTATGAATTAGACTATGCATTACACATGTCAGTGGAATAATAAATCAACTAAAGAGTCACATAAAAGTAAAAATTAGGTATATAATTTTTACCCATATATAAATCACTTACCAAACATACTCAAACACTTGAATATTAATGATGGCTATTCTAGTTTTATTAATTTACCAATCAATCACTAAAATTAGGTCCTAGCCAAGCATGAAACACTCAAGAGTTGATGGAATTTTTCCAATTGAAATTTATAAATGGATACATTATATCTCACATAATTTAATGAGTAATATTTCACACATTCACATATATATAATTTTATTTCCCTCTTTGGAGTATTGCATATATACACAACACTCGACCATTTAATAGGGAGTGGTTGGAGTCAGATGAACTCACTTTAACCCCTTTTTGTAAGCCTAAAACTATCATTGTAAGTAAACCAAGGGTTTCAAGTGAATTAAATTTATTTATATGAGTCACATACTTAATATAACTTTGGGATCACATAGAGCCAAAAGACCCACAATTACACCTACCTTTATCAACACAAAAAGGCAAACTCTATAGAGATATAACCATCAATTAAGAGCATAGTGATTTATAGTATTGACTCAAGGCTGACATTATTGTCTAGGCACACATAAATATCCAAATTGTTATCTAATTGGTCCATAATCTAGTTGCTATCTTTATTTTGATCTGCCTACAATATCGATCTACATAAGACAATGAACTTGTAAGTATCTTATCCTTTTGTTTTATCTTCTATATTTTATAACTTATAGTGCTAAATCAATTTCAAACTTTTAAATTTATAGTTTTACATCATTGTATATCTTTATAATATAAATTCATACCCAAAATTATATTTAAGTAATGGTAAATATACCACATTAATCCAAAACAGATAAAACCATATTATTGAACCTGAATATTATATTGAACATAACCAACCCTTAGGTTTCCCTTAGGGTTTAATTATTTATTTTAGGGCCTCAAATTTCTATATTTAAAATCTAATTCAAATATCCTCCTTGCATAAAAATAAAAAATGATATAAATGAAGGCACTAACTACTTTCTCAAAAAGATAGAATATATAAATGCATATGATATCCCAAATTATCCTCTAGACATGATTAATGATGCACTAGAATTTGATAATTTCTCTCCTCCATTGGAAGTAATAGATAATGATATAAATTATATTATTTCTCACTCTCCTAAAATATCAAAAAATATAAATGAATTTTATTTTTTTCATAAGTGACATTTGTGCTTTAGATTCACAAAATAATGATCATGATATAATTTTCAAAGATTTTTTTAGAGGTATAATCACTGAGAGTGGGGTGAATCAGTGAGACCAAGTATTTAAAATTTAATTCCAACATCAATTTTGATCTTTAAAAGTCCTTAATCAAATACCATAATCATTCATGATAATTTACAAGAAAAGCAATCCAAGATTAAGCACATAACACATGACATACGTGGTAAACCATCTTAGGGAATAAAAACCACTGGAACCTATAATTGGAAAATTTTCCTATGAAACAAGATCCAATTTATACCAACTCCAACTAATCAAGATACTACAATCCCTTATTTATTGAGACACCAATCCCACAAAGTGCAATGACACCTATCTAGTTAAGCTGCAACAACAACCAAACCTTTTAGCAAGTATTACCTTATAAGGAGGCTAAAACCACCTTAGATGCTAAGCTACCAAAACATCACCTATGAAACACTTCCACCTATTAACTAATGTCAACAACACCTGATGATGGACCTTTACTTATCACACTTCAATTTCTCTCACACTTAAAATAATAAGTTCTCTATTATGCCAATAAAAACATGGCCAATAATTCATACAATTAGTCATCAAACTAATCTGATCTTCAAATCATCCTCAAGGAACTCTACCCTTCCTTTTCTCCCCAATACACACATAATACTCTCTCAATTCACTCCTTAGTCTCTATTACATAAGTTTAGAACCCAACAACTTTTGTTCTACTATTTATAGATAAATCTTGATCAATACCATCTTGTTTGGCCATTAGGTAAGTATTAACCCTTAAAAAATCTATCATATAAATATAAGGCTCAAAAAAATCTTTATTGGTCAGCCATAGCACCTATGGGTCATCCTTAAGTAGCTACACCTTTTAACAAGGAACTTGTAGCTCTTATAGGTCTCATAGAGACCTATTCACCCATTAGGCTCACCCTTGAGTAAAAAATAAACACAAGATCACTTATAATTACATAGGTCCACTCCTTATGTCCCCTAGGACATCCTCAAATGATCACAATCAACTTAGATTTCCTCTATGTATGCTTACACAACTCAAATATAGGCCTTATGGATACAGTCACCATAGATGAACACACAGTCAACTTTTTTAGCATTTTCCATACTCAAGATAAATTGAACACACCTCCAAAATATGCACATAGCATCCTCATTCAGTCTGCAACATGATTCAATAGCTAATTCATCATGATACATTGAGACAACAATAAAACAAGATCAAATATCCTTATCAGGTCACTTGCATAATAGGCATGAACACATAATCAAATTTTAGGCTCAATAAGTTTGAATGTACTCACTTCCAAATCTTAAAATCTATATATCCAAATGAGACTAGGAATCCTCTACCACTTTGATTTTTATACCACTAGTAAATTCATCTTTTATCGATCTATGGTCTAAAAATAAGACATTAGTCTTTCCTTTAAAATTTTAAATATTCAAATCCAAATAGTCACATTTAAACATCGAACACAATGCTCGAATCTTGTGGACTCTTAGCTCATGATCAATCTCACACCATTGACCTTGTCCAAAATTTAACACATACACCAACAAATCCAAATGCTAAAATTATTTTATTTTGACCTCATCTCATTCTATCTCAAAATGTTAAGTTCACCCACTCCATTGATCTCTGTGGATCAGTCAAGTCCTTATCAAGCACCATACATCATTTGATCAATCTTCATGAACACCCACTCATCATTGGATCATTATCTTGTGCCTTTTCTCAAACATTAAATGTCATGAACCTATCCTCATTATGCTTAACCTATACCATTTATCTTTGATCTATATGATCATGCGTGCACCATTGGATCTTCATTAGGTCCTGAACTTTAACTTTGCAAAATAACTATCACATTAACCCATTTGACTCTACATGCACTATTTGATCTGGAAGTATGAATTCTCATGAAGCATTAGATCTCCACTAGGTCTATATCTTTAATATCAAGAAAATTGACTAAGTATGGGGACCATGTCAATATGCATGAGTATCCATTTTTTATCCTTAATAACTTTTTTTGTGCTTCGATGCAGGATCTCGAATTTGGACTAGATGATCTCCTTTATTAGGAGAATATAACCATATGATCCATTACTCTAAAAATCTTGTGCATGTAATAAATAATACCATTACCATTCCTTCTATTTAGCTTCTATTATAGAGCCAATCATGTCCAAATCTATCTGGAAGACTAACTTTGATCATCCATATCTTTTGCCTCACTACAACGCATGATCTCAAAATTATCACAAATGATATATTTTAAAAACTAAACAAACCCATAAGATCAAATTATATTGACACATTCACATGTGTAATATATAATGCTTTAAAAATTCTTAATCGACTATTTCAGCCATACTATGAAATTGCCTAACTATGAGAAAATATAGTCAATCTACCTGGGAGCCCAACTTTGCATATGCATAAATTTTGACACACTACATCGTATGATCTAAAATTAAGAAAAAATAAACTAAGTCAAATAATTAACAAACCTATATGATCACCTTGACCTCACAACTCCACACATGTGAATGTTTCCCTCATCAACATGCTTACTCAGCGCTTTCTAACCATATTGAAAATTTGACCAAGTATGGGAAAATAATGAAATTTGTCTTAGAATCCAAATTTGTACCCTCATATCTTTGACCATGATCTGATGCATGACTTGAGATCTAGTACATAACAACTATGGACTACATTGATCACAACAAAATGACCATCTCCCCTTGACTCCTTCCCACATGGCAATGGTGTCATCATCAAACTACCAACTTATCTTTTCTACCACTAGACCCAAAATGTTTAGATGAAAATTATGATCAACTAAATGAATTCAAATTATGCACACAAGCTTTAAAATCATAGATAATATCTTATTTGACCCATTACACATCTTCAAACCACCATACACATCCTTGATACTCTCAAGTTATGTTAATACTGAAGAGAAATCAATCATACATAAAGCACACTAGAACAAGCACATTGCACACTTTGTCATTCACCTTACACACTTTGTAATTTTCACATAGACTATCTAGGCTCTCCATTTACTCAATAGGACACCTCCATGACACCACCAAGACATCACTATGAAAACTCTCCAACAATCTCCCATTTTGTCATTGATGTCAACACCTATCAATATAGTAGTATATAACTCACCTTATTTCTCTTTAAATCACTCCTACAACTGGAATTTTCTCCCCAATAGGAACTTTCTCCCCTTTGATACAATGACAAAGTAGGCACCCACTAATCTTGAGGACCTAAAAAGACAAAAAATAGGAAAGTACCTTCTTAGGAAGATGATATAATCTTGAGGACCTAAAAAGACTAAAAAAATAGGAAAGTACCTTCTTAGGAAGATGATACAAACTCCCTCTTACCTTGAGCCACCTTTTCTTGTCTTAAGAAGCTCCCTCTTACCTTGAGCCACCTTTTCTTGTCTTAAGAAACTCCCTCTTGCTCCAATCTAATACTCTCATCAATCAATCACTGCAACTAATGATGAAAGAACACACACAAGAACTCAAGTCTAATATATCTTGTCAAGAAATATTTGATAGGGATTCCCCTTAATAATTATGAGCAATTATGTCTTTTGAGCATCTTCATATCTCCACACACCATGAAGAACCACCATGCAGGCTTACTAGCCTTCTATCTCAAGACACTTCCATGACCACCAAATCTACATTTGAACTATAAAAAAGTAAGAGACATTTATTTAACCAAACTTATAACAAACATTTAAACACTCATACCTTGATCTTTTGGATAAATTGAGCAAAAAAAACTCTTCTTCAAACTAGGCCTGTATAGCCTCCTTATAGCCCTACCCAAAACCTGTAAACCCCACAATTTTTAGTAGAAACATGATCAAGAATTGAAACTTCATATATATAACACTCTCATATTCCCCTTTAACTACACCAATTTTCATCATTAAGATAATCCTATGAAACATACTTCTTTTATAAACTTATTAGCCAATTAACCCTCCATATTGACAAAAACTTGAATATTATGGAACCAAAAACCTTCAATTCTCTATGAAGCTTGATTTTACCACCCATTTGTACCATTAAACAAATTAAGAATACTTAGAACTTAATTAATAAGGCATACCACTTTTATAACATAGCTCAAAAACTATAGAATCTTAAAACAAGCAGGGTCAACAAACCTATTTCTAGTCAATGCATGCCTTTGAAACTTCTTGCACACCTGGAGACATCCATCACACAATTCTAGACCAAAAACTAATCCTTAATACCTTTGGGAACCTTGAGTTCCTATAACCTATTTTAGAACCTGTAAGCTCTTAAGAACAAATTAGGAAACCCAAGAGCTAACAAAAATCTTTAATTAGCACATGCATATCTTCAAACCTCAAAAACACCTAGAGCTCACCAAAAGTAAATGCATAAAACTTTCTAATCACCAAACACTTATTAACATTACATAAAACTCATTAATCCACTTGGAACCACCCATTATGAGTTTATACTACAACTTCTTCTCAAACTTCTAGACTAGGCTCATAAACGTGCTGCTCACCTTAACAAAAGATCTTCTCTAATTAGCATTTATTAACTTGAGCACCTTTAGTCTGACCCTATATACTATTCAACTGAAAAACATGACAGTAATACTTGCTTTTCCACTTGAAAGGTGTATCTTAAGAATCATATAAAGAGACACCTTTTGCACCTTAATGCTCTAAAATAGGAACAAACCCTCATCTTCCATCTCCTCCTTTCTCAAATGATACTTTTTGTTATTCTTCCTCTTTTACATAAGAGAAAAATCTTCCTCAACCACTATAACATTCTCATTTTCTTCAAGAATTGGATTGATAATAAATGGAGACAACATAGATTCATTGCATACCTTTTTTATAGTTTGTTACCTCATTATTAGGCACAAAAAACTATAGTTATTTGAAAGATACATTCTCAACAATATTAGGATGTTCATTTGGATCCATACATACCTTAGGACTAGCCTCAACCAATAACTTGGTCTTCTCCTTGAGATTTATTTCTTCATTCTCAACATGAGCAAACAATGAGACCTCTTGGGACTCTTCAACTTCTGAAGCATTCTCCAACATAGCAAAAAAATTAATTATAGTTGTAATATCATCAAGACTCACACTTTTCACCTTTGGCTTCTATGTGTTAACTGCCTTATTTATTAAACTTTAGGAGCCTTATTAAATCTATTATTTCTTGTAGGCCTTTGATTGTAGCACCTAGCAATGTGACCTCTCTATTAAAAAATGTAGCACACCATACCTTTTATAAGAAATGTGTTTGGATAGAAATTTCCAATGTGTCCTATGTCATGACAAACAAAACAACCTTCCACTTTTTAAGAGGACACACCTTATCTAATCCTATGTGTACAATGTTTCACAAAGTGTCCCACATTAAGATAGTTAAATCACTTGATTCTATTCACACCTTTTGACTGATTACCCCCATCATAGTCCCATGCAAATTAATCTCTAATAGATCTCTTGTAGTCTCTAGCCATATGACCAAATTGATTACATGTATAATAGTAACTATTAATTTTTGCATGCCTCATGGCATTTGGCTGTATCATCTAATTTATCTTTACTCTACCAACACCTTCATTCCTTGTCTGATGATTTGTCTTCAAAGTATGATTGAATTGGATCATATTAGCATTCACCTTGTCTGTAGTTGCAGTCTCTAATTCTTCTTTATATCCAATACTAGTCTTATCACTTGCATGCTTTTGATCATTTAGAATGTTATCTAGATCATTTGAACTCTTTTTGAATCTCACAAATTACATCACCTTACTAGATACCTTATTTAACTTAGATTTCAATGACTCATTTTCAATTATATACCTTCTACATTCATCTTATTTAGCTTTTAAGATTGTAGATAGAATTTCCAATTGAAAATTGAGATGCTTGACCATATCTTCATGATCCTTAGAATCTTCATCCATTCTTGCCTCAAACACATTCAATTATTCCTCAAATTTATTGATCTTAGATTTCATCTTATTATTGATATTATTCTCAATCTTCAATTCTTTATAAGCATTAGTCAATGTAGTTTCATAGTCTACCTCATCTTCATCATCATCTAAATCACTCCAAGTAGTCCCCTTTTGATGTGAATAACTTCATTCCTCAACCATTAATATATATTCATCTACATGATCATATTCTGAATCATTTCCTTCACTCTCATCTAATGAGATATAATCTTCATTAGTGTAAAGACTCTTCTTGTTCTTGAAGGATCTCTTCTTGCTTTTATACTTTTTCGATCCTTTCTTCCTATATGTCTTCTTGTCTTCATCTTGTCCTTCATCATGCTCTTCATCATCTTTATTTTCATGCTTATGAGGGCACTTTCAAGCAAAACATCCGATCTCTCCATAGTTGAAACATTTTAAGGGTAGTTTACCCTTATACTTACCTAAGTTAGTGTTAAATTTCCTAGTAATTAAAGTAATTAGTTCATCATCATCAATGTTAGATATGTCATCCTCTTTGTATTTATTACCTTGGAACTTATTCTTAGGGTTTATCTCCATCTTAAATATATCTTCCCTCTTTGGTGCTATATCATCAT